>JAJOZX010003648.1:137500-305000 GCA_023014485.1 Bathynomus jamesi
ACCCGAAAACAAACTTATAAGAGACGTTATCACCCAATGGAACTCTACATTCTCTATGGTACACGAGTTCTTCAACAAGAAACTGGCGTTGTTACTTGCACCTCGGACTATAACATAGCAACCATCAATACCCATCAGTGGACTCTAATTCAGCGTGTTGTAAAGTTTCTTAGCCCATGTGAAAATTTAACGAATGACTTTTCCTCTGATTCTTCTCGTCCTTCCATGGTGTCTCCCGGTGTAACGGGTCTCGTGGTATTTTTGTGTAAAATAATGATGATGAAGGTATTCATGCTATGAAAAACGATTTAATAAAAAATTTACAGAATCACTTCAAGCAGCGGAAGACAGACATTACTTGTATGACTGTTAAGGTTTTAGATCCTCATTTCAAATTTGTTTGCATTACAGTCCCTAGTTTGTAAAAAATGAGATAATCACTAGTTCGGCATCATCTAATGCTTGTCTTACACATAACATAACTCATGGCGATGAAGCAACTTTTTTGTTTCACGAGAAGGTCAAAAACCTTCGAAAAAGAAGCCGAAGGTTGACTTACGGAGCTACTTCGATAACGTTGCTACGTTGCTACGTCTTCGCAATCCACCTATCAAAAGTAGCCATCAAAGTTGTTAAAAAGAATTAGACAACTATTCAAAGAAGCCACGAATCAGTCGCAAAACGAACCCTCTTGATTGGTGGTACCACAATGGCGAAAAACTCCAAAACTATTAATACTTGCTCACAAATATCTCACCTCACCACCCACAAACGTACGAAATGAACGGATGTTCAGTTCTGCGAAAAATGTAATTACCGACTCACGTAATTGTTTAGCTTCTAATGCTGCTGAACGATTAATTTTTCTACACGATGATCTGCTTTCCTTAACTTTCAATTATTAGGTTTTGTTTTTGCGGTAATTATTATTACTGCCTGTTCATTTTTTGGTAAGGTTATTATTTATTAGCATCACTATACCAAGTTAGATTTGTTTGTAATTATTCTTTGAAAGAAACAAATACATTTTAAGTTCCATTTCCTAAATCAGGTTATTTACCGTAATTATTATTAAATATTCGGTATTCGGTTAAAAACATATAAAAACTATCCGGCCGAATACCGAACACCGAATGCCGTAAACCGAATATTCGGTACATCCCTAATATATATATGTATATATATAAAGGGTGGCACCCCCCCAAAGTCAGGACACATAGGGGAGATTGATTTATATTAATACTATTATGTTGGAAAAATGTGAGAATGTCACTCAAAAGAAGAATTGATAAGTGTATAAAGGTTAATGGGTCTCAGTTTGAGCATTTATTATGAACAAACCAATAAAATGCGCAAGACAGATTATTTCTCTTGTGTGTCCTGACTTGTGGGCCACCCTCTCTTTCTCTCTCTCTCTCTCTCTTTGGTACATCTTTGGTACCTCGGAACATTAAACAAATTTATATAAAAATTCTAGAAAATTGTTTGTCTTGATTAGGTTACGTTAGGTGAGGCTAGCTACTAGGGTTTCTTTTCCGGGATCCCGGCTGTTTTTATTGGATTTGAAAATCCCGGGAATGGGCAAATATCCCGGGAAATCCCTGAATTTTAAAATTACTTAATTTATTTTTTATTGATTTATTTGTTTTTTTTCTTTTGTTATTAGAAGGCTCTTGGTTAGAATGAAAGAAAACTGCATAATATTTACCACATTTTATTATACTTTTCCACTTTCTTAAATGAACACCTACTAGCATTAACAACTTAGAACAATCTAAAAGTGGGCCTGTATGCCAAAAACTGGCCGAGGGAATGTCGCTAGCGCTGCGTATAATACAAGGAACCGAGTCTCAGTATATTATCTAGCGATCGCAGGCAACTCATCTTGCTCAGAGTTTAAGCAAGCATTTGAAGCAAGAACTGCAGTTATTCGAGACAATAGGGAACAGAACTTCAAACATCATGAATTTATTTGATGCACTGAAAACCATTCCGCCAACCTCTGTTGAATCAGAAAGAGCCTTTTCTGCAGCAGGTTTATTTATCACCAAGTTGAGAACTCGTCTTAGTGATAGAAGTGTCGATTGTTTATGTTTTTTAAGAAGCTATTTTAAAAATGTTGATTGACTCTTTAAATATTTTAAGATAAAAGGATGAAATTATTTTTTCTAATGAAGTTTATTTTATTTTTATTTTTTGTATTGGCTAAATGTTTTAAGATAAAATATGTTGAGATAAAAAGTATAAATTATTTTTTTGAATGAAGTTTCTTTTTCTTTTTCTTTTTTTATTTGCAAATACACGTAATTATAATTAAAGGAATATATTTTGGCCTTTTATTTGTCCCCTGCAGATGAATAGCATGATAAATATTATGTTTAATAAATAATAAGGTACTTGTGGGTTATCTGTCGCCACTTTTTAATTTAATTTTCCAACTTTTTCACAAATACAGATGTGTGTTATCATGTTGCCATTTTTACAAAAATATTGTTTTTACGCCTCGTGAACAGGCTCTCATCGATCTCAACCACTATTCCTTCTAACCTAACCTAACCTAACCTAACCTAACCTTAGGTTAGGTTAGGTTAGTGTGTGGTTAGGTTAGGTTAGGTTAGTGTGAGGTTAGGTTAGATTAGGTTAGGTTAGGTTAGGTTAGGTTAGGTTAGAAGGAATAGTGGTTGAGATCGATGAGAGCCTGTTCACGAGGCGTAAAAACAATATTTTTGTAAAAATGGCAACATGATAACACACATCTGTATTTGTGAAAAAGTTGGAAAATTAAATTAAAAAGTGGCGACAGATAACCCACAAGTACCAATAATAAATAGCTACCACTGATTGGTAAACTCAATTCAAGTATTACAATGCAAAAGTGGTCATCTAGGCATAAGTAATTGGTTATCCCAATTCTAAAAGGGTATTTTATCACTGAACAATAAAAAAAAATTACCGTTCTCTTAAATATACAACCATTTCCTGGATTTCCCCGGATCCGGGAATTGGCTTCATTTTTCCGGGAATTCCCTGGATTTCCCGGGATTTCCCGGGCTGAAGAAAGCTACATATAAGGAGAAACCCTACTAGCTACGTTAGCGATTACTTCACTATTTAAAGACTTAACAGAAATCACTCTTCAAGCCCTCAGTTGCGCCCGAAACACTTATCACGCCCTTTTCGGTTCAATGGCACTAACGTTAAGTTATGTCTAGTTAATTAGGTTTTTTAGATATATGGATTTAAAAAAGTCGATACCTCACTTATGCAGAGATGGCCGCATGTGTGTGTGTGTGTGTGTGTGTTTAAAAATGATCATTTTAATGTAAGAAATTAAAAATATCGAAAGAAGAAAGAGAGGTTAGATAAAATTGACAGCAAATCGATCCTGGAGAGACGTCGATCGCTGACCTCCATATCAGTGATGGGCGTCTTTCTCGCGGAACTGAAAACCACCGAATTCGAAGTTATTCACTGAATTCTTTATACTTCATGGCACGTGAGAGAGACTTGATTTAATTTTTATGATGCCAGAAATATATAACTTATGATATAATTAAAAGTGACGTCAAAAATGACATGAATTCCCTCATGTCATCAATAGCAAATAGAAAATTTATTTAGGGCATGAATTGATATAACTTATTTATTAGTATGTGGTATTTTTCTTTTAATTCTGCGTCAGTGAAGTCTCAGTAATTTATATTTACTTTCATATTACTGTAATCAAGATTACTGTAAGAATACTGTAATTACTGTAATCAAGAGTATTAAAAAGAAGATTATATATCACCAGAGACACGCAAGATCGCTAATCTGAAGCTGGCGTCTCGAGTTTATCATAGAACACTTCTACACGTCAGCAGATATTTTCTGAAGCACCTGCGTTAATTTTAGGCAAAGGCCGCTTTGTTTCGTCTTCGATGTTTAAGTTGTTTTATTTGCCTGAACAAGATTTCCAAGTGTCTAAGAACGCTAACAAAGGTTCTCTAGCACCTGCGTCAGAAACATTATAAATAACGTCTTTGATTCGTCTACGAAAGTCTTCACCGAAGCTTGGTCCCAGAAGTCTGCCTCATTTTAATATCGTGAGAGATCTTAGAATGTTCTAACAAATTTTCGTGTCTCGAGACTTTAACCGTTGAAGTTTGAAAACAGTCCACCTTCAGGTACCGCTGCAGAAACATCTCTCGCCTAAGACTTTGTACCCTACAGCCTTACCTACCTAAACACCGTGTTTATAGTTCTATGCATAGGCCTAACTTTGCCTACCGCATTCCTACAGTATCGTATAAGCCATTGCGTTCTACGGCCTACATCACATACAAACTCTCCGCCTAACGATATGCTCATCAAAGTACCTTACAAGTGTGCCGCGTGTGCCGTCACAGCAGTGCGACCATGAGTAATCGAATAATGACATGAAAAAGAGTAAAAATAGGGCAGGCCTTTCTTTATGGTCTCCACCTCTCAATTTACTTCTCAAAAGGTAGTTTCTTAGATAATGAGAATGATCCAAATAGCAAAAATTTGAGTATTGTTAATATTTTCAGTATTAGATATAAAAGTGATGCATGACTGGTATATGTAAAAGTAGAGGTATGTAAATTTTAGGAGATGTAGGTATAGCTATAGGTATAGAAATTTTTGAAAAGATATAAGTAGAGAAATTTCTTTATAAAGTGGTATCGGTATCGGTATAGAAATTTATTTATAATCAGTCAGGAGGGACAGAAACTGGTACACTGCTCAGGACAAATGATGCAGCTCATTGCACTAATTCCTGGATTATTATTACCAGCACCATCCGAAGTCGAACCCCCGACCTCAGTGTCTTCACTTCGCCTACAGGGGAACGGTGTTGCCCACTGAGCCATTGACGCTCGCTTAAAAGAGGTATATGTATAGAAATGAACTTCAAAAGCTATATCTGATACATACATAGAGAGAAAAATACATAGAGAGAAAAATAAATGTAGTTCAGTAGGCATGTGATGGAATATTAACCCTCTTTTCTATACGGAGCTACTTTCATTTTAGGTATGAATTAACTATAACAGCTATGGAAAGATATGCAAAAATTAATCTTCGAATTCTGAAGATGTTTGAACACTGAAAAGCACTTTTCTAAAATAGACAAACTCTATGTAAACCAAATTCGTTCCAGGTTCTTGAACGTTAAATAGTAGTCAATATTTCCATGCAGTAATTTGGTGATAGTATAGTTTTACCTTATGACAAAATGAAAGTGTCTCTTGTAAATTCTTAAAGAGTTTAATGTACTACGTTTTGGCCTCTAAAGTGGATAGAGTCTCTTGGCTAATATTGATGTAAGAAGAAAATTGATGGTTACATAAACTTTCCGAAGTATGGGTAGATGAAAAAATGTGCATAGGGTTATAGTGCCAAGATAGGTTTGAATTATAAGATTTAAAAATCGACTTGTAAGTACAAGTGAAAATGGAGACGAATGCTTACTATACACAAAGACAAACGCAATAGTTACGTAAAACATAGGATTTTATTAATCTTAATTAAATAATATGTTCAGGATAATTGCTACTTTTTTCTAACACACTATTCAACCTTACACAAATCAAATGTTTCACATAATTTTAGGAAACAGCTCAGCCGGGAAGTTGCTGATTACTTCATAGTCTTTGGTCTTCAGGTCTTCAAGTGTCTTAGGCTTGGAGAATAGATCCTGTCGTTTATGAAACCCAGGTCTGGACTAACCATTAGGCTAATAAAGTTGTAGCCTTAGGCCCTCATATTTTTTAGGCTCTCGAGTTTAGGCCCTAATCTTTATATCATAAACCCTGAGTCTTTGTCGCAAGGTTGGTTAAGTAAGATCATATATAACTGCATAATTATATCTTCAGATGGGGAAAATAAGAGTTTTTTATGTCATTATATCTGATGGCGTATTATTGTCGATATGTATGTATAATTTTCATCCATTTTTGTATGATTGGCTTCAAAGGATGTCTTTTTCCGAAATTGTTTTTCAGACGTTGGGAATTTGGTCTTATGTAATGATCATTCAGCATGTCGAAGAAAGGGAGACGTTTTGTTTGATATAAAAGTTTAAAGCCAGGAAGGAAAAAATCATTCTCTATTTGAATTGTAGGCCTATGTTTTTGTTTTAATGTACATTACTTTGATTTTTGTTAGTTGTTAAATTTGGATAAATATACATTTCTATTTGTTTGAAGATTTTATGAATTATATAGAATATATAGTACATAGATGGGCCCTTCCCTCTTATTAGCCTTAGGCCCCTCACAGCCTTAATCCGGACCTGATGAAACCCCACAAAAAAAAAGGTCAGGAAGTGTGAGGTGAGGTGGTTATGTCACTTTAAGTGGTATTAGACGGTTGGTTATATATATATATACATACTCGTATATGAAACGTCTACTCGATATCTCATTATTTAGATTTCTGAAATGTTTTTGAAGTGTTTAATGGATATTTCAATTATCTGAAAACGGTGCTTAAATATTTCAAATATATAAAGGCGTAGTTTTCTATTCTTTGCACCAAGACGCATGCGCATTGTGGTTAAAAATACTTTGAAATTGTGAAGCAATTTATTTAGTGTTCGTATTGATAAGCTATCTTGTAAAGAGGGGAAACAATTATTATATGTGTGCATTTATTCACTTATTCCGTGTAAGCTTAGGTTTTCTAAGTGTCTTTCATACATTTATTAACTGTATTCAGTGGCGTACTAAGGGGGGGCGAGGGGGGCGGTCCGCCCCGGGTGACAGCCAGGAGGGGGGTGCCATCGGGAGAGTTGAAATACCATACAAGTTTTCAAACCAAATGAAAAATTTGCAAAAAGTAAGAAAAAAAATTTAAAAATGTTCAAACTATTACAACAACTTAATGTTAATTTCCACTATAAAATAAATTTTTATTTTTATTGGCAATACAAAATTTACAAACGAAAAATTAAATATTTGATAAAAATTACATCGAAAGGCGAACGTTTGTTGACGTTTTAGTCATCAGTTTGTTGAGCATAGTTATCTGGCTGCAACTGACATTCCAAGTCTTGTTCACTTGACACTGTGACTCCACATAGTACATGAGGTATGTTTCATTAAATAATTATGATACAGCATAAAGTGCTGGTGTTTATAACAATATCATGGTACTTATACCAGTGTCCAGTAATTTTTGACAATGTGGTATCATAGTGATGTTTAAGTGTTTATAAATGCATCGTCGTGAGGTTATAATACCCGGTAAATGCATTGTGTGAGGAAATGGACATTTCTATGGAGAGAAGAGGGAGAGTAAAGCTCCGAAAAAGGATGCCAGGAGATGGCAAAGGATGCTGGTCTCACATTGCCAGAGGAAGTAAAAAGGGCTATGTTTGAATGTCTTGATTGCTTTCATCAAGAATTGGAGATTCGTTCTAAGGCAATGGATCAAATTCTGTCAATCTTCGCTGTTATTCAGCCAAACACTTTGGTTGTTGCAACAGAAGAAGAACTTCGGAAGTATATTCCAAATTTGACTCAGATTTTCGATGAATTCTCTGATGAAGATAGTGTGGAAATTGGACGACTTCGGAGGCATTTGAAAGCTGCCAAAATCAGCGTTGAAGAGGCAAAGAAATGGACAGCATTGCAGTTTCTGGAGTTTATTGTGAAATGGGATTTTTGTGATTCTTTTCCAAGCTTGTCACTGTGTTTGAGATTCTTTTTGACTGTCTGTGTCTATTGCTTCATGTGAAAGAAGTTTTTCCAAATTGAAATTGATAACAAATTTCTTTCGCTCAACCACGAGTCAGACAAGATTAACAAATCTGGCTTTACTTTCAATTGAACATGAATATGCAAAGAAGGTGAATTTTGATGGTCATTGATCAATTTGCAGGAATTAAGGCTCGAAAGCAGAGACTGTGAATCCTCTCTATTTACTTTTGAAGAATAGGCTGAGCGTTGAGGCTGGATTTCCTGTGTTTTTTGTATAAAATAAAATGCAGTACTATCTGTTCACTGAATTTTTAATGTCCTGCATTTTTCTTATTTCCAATTTGCTTATGACAGTACTGTACTGTTAAAAAATCTACTTGCGAACATAATATATTTTTCTGAGTGTTTGAATTTTAAAATTATTTATGGGGGGTGTCAAAGGAAGGATCCGCCGGGTGCCAAATACTTTAGGTACGCCCCTGACTGTATTTATTTGGCTAAGCCTTGAGTAGTCTTACAAGATTAGGAAACAGCCTGTGACCCTGAACCTAGCTTTAGACCTTGGCCTCAAGATATACAATAGGCCTCCCCCAAGGTTCAATCTCTAAGTTAGACAGCCTATACTTGAGAAAAAACACTAATAAGTTGGAAAGGCTTCGGGCTGAGAAACCAGAGTGAATCCAGAACTGAGAAGTAAAATATATGAGGAAAAATTAGCTGAACTAGATACAAGTGCGCTCAAAGTATTCGTACAGAGAAATATTTACCATTCGTTCAGAAAAATTTAACAAATGAAAAAACTAGTTCAACTCCAACATATAATGTAAAACATCAAAGATTTTGAGGAAAATAAAAAAAGTTAAAATGAAAAAGTTTTCGTACATTTACTCACAAAATTATGTAATACTTTGTGTATCCACCTTTTGCTTGAATGACTTCATTGAATCGTTGTGGGTATTTTCCTATAAGGTTTCGACATTTCTCAGTAGAAATTTTAGTTCATTCTTCTAAAGAAAATTGCTGCAATTCATTTAGATTCTAAGGGTTTCGTTTGCGGACAACTTTTTCAAATCAAACCATAAATTCTCGATTAAAGTGAGATCTGCATGGTCTTTGACTCCAGAAACTCGAAGTTCTTTTGTTGAAGCCATTTCAGGGTGCTCTTACTTTTGTGTTTTCAATCATTACCTTGTTGCAGTACCCAATTGCGACCCATTTGGAACTCCCGAACCGAAGGCAATACATTTTCTTCTAAAATTTCCTCATATTTCTTCGAATTCAAGATTGCATTGATGACAACAAGCTTTCTCGGACCAGAAGTACAATTAAGTCTGTGTGAATCTTAATAAGATGTTGGTCAACCAGGTTTGTTTGTGAGCGCTGTCGTGCGAAGAAAATAAGATAAGTAAAAATAAATAAAAAGTAAAATTATATATATATTTAAAAATGAACAATGAACCATTCCTATATAATCATTAAATGGATTCATTGTCTTCATGCAGTACTTATGTTTGTATGTTTTTTACGTTTGAATGTTCATTTTTACATGAGAAACCAAAATCGCCTAAGCGAGTTTGGATATAATTTCGACTTTTGCTTTTTATTTTTTTTCAGTGTCACAACCATGCGACCTACCATTTCTACGGTGCCAGTGGAAGTTCGCTGTGAGAAGCAAATGTCCCTTAACTGTGTCTTTCTAATTCGTCTCCTTTAATTCCTCCCAATAATGCCTTACACTGTACGTATGACATAATTTGAATAACTATGACGTAATAAAGTGACTTAATTCCTTTCACATTTTCCCGTCAATAATTTCCCTTCATCATATCTCTAGTATACAATGTATGGAAATTCTTTAACATAATAATAAAAACTGTACACTCTATACGTCATTATTTATATGTTATGGCCTTTCTGGTATGATGCAATATAACTATTATTCGACCATATTCACCCATACGTCCATATCTTATCTTGACCATTATCCTATATCAATTTTATTAAATATTCATTTTACTCGTGTCAGTCTATGAAATGTGTACAAAACTTTATGCCCCCGTACCTGTTCGTTCAAAGTCGTGCAAATACGTCCGCATGTATTATTTTTTCTTTTAAGTGCGTTCACCCCTCGCAAGATATTTATAAATGCTTATGCAAGTGGTCAAATTCCGCTAACCACAGCAAAAGCGAACGCTTCTGAGATTGAATACCTCCTCTCGCTCTAATGCGAATTTATAAAACAATATCATGCGTTATGTTATATCATGTGTGTCATGTTATATATAAATATATACCGTATGTGCCCATGTACTTTGTGTTGTACTAATAACCATATATAAATATAAAAACACTGTAAGAATTGTAAATGACGTAATGTACTTTAATGAAACTGTAATTAATGATAATAATTTATAATGTTATTAATGTACTTTAATTAACGATAATAATTTAATATAATGTAATTAATGTACTTTAATAAAACTATAATTAACGATAATAAGCGGATGTGAATTAATCCATAATTATAATCCTAATTGTTGTAAAAAAAAATTACAATGTACTCAGTGATGTACTTAGATTGTATTTTTTAAATTTTTATTTGAAATCTCTCAAAAAAATCTGATCATGTGTTTAAAGGGGGAAACTTAACCTTCAAACTGCACTCCCCCAAAATTTAGATTATATATAAAGCATGTAATTGTAAAATAATGATTACTTCTTCTTCGACTTCGATTACGACTTCACTCCCTTGTTAGCAGCCTCTCAGCGAGGAGGGGGCAGAGGCCCCTTGCCTCCTTAATTTTTAGATTCCGGCCCGAGCCATGGTCGAAAGAGGTTGAACCTCTACCCCTGTAAATTCAGAGCACTATCTGTACATTTTTAGAAGTAAATTACAGTGAAATAAAGTTTTTTTATCTTTTCCTTCGAGCCGTGCTCTCGTCCGAGAACTCAGTCAATAAATTAGAGAAAAATAATTTCCCGATACGTTATAAGAAGCATCAGGGAATCTTCAGAGAATTTAGTAAGTTTTTACGGAATCCTCCGAACCCACCCAGTGGCATAGAAAGAGAAGAATTAACAGTCTGTCGACCCTATAGTAAGAGAAAAATTAGAATATTATAAAAAAAACTATCGCTAGAAATATCCGTTGCTGCCTCTCAACCAGAACCCCCGTCGATTCGAACCACCCAAGGCCATAGACGGAGGGGTTAACATATATATATATATATATATATATATATATATATATATATATATATATATATATATATATATGATGCAAACCCACAAGGAAAAAGAAAAATGATTCCAAGGCCTTTCGTGTATTCAGAAGTACACCTGACGAGGTGTACTTCTGAATACACGAAAGGCCTTAGAATCATTTTCTTTTTCCTTGTGGGTTTGCATCATTCATTCATTTCACGTGTCTAATTGTGAAATTCATCCCATATATATATATATATATATATATATATATATATATATATATATATATATATATGTTAAACACAGACCGTGCATGGAACAAGGAACTCTTCTGTGAAATTACATCCACTATAGTGGATGTAATTTCCCAGAAGAGTTCCTTGTTTCATGCACGGTCTGTGTTTAACATATACTGTAAGTTTCTCAGGGGACAATTCTGAGTTTATATATATATATATATATATATATATATATATATATATATATATATATATATATATATATATAAACTTATACAGAATAAAACAATTGAATGTTAACTGTTCTGTTGCTGTTCTTCAGTGATTTTTATGGATTCTGAGTGCGAAACCTTTGTAAGGTTGTAACCAGGCCAACTCGAGAGGAGGAGCGACAAGCTTGACCTTCGCGAAATGAGAAATCATCGCGCGAAACCTTTGTAAGGTTGTAAGGTAAGGTATATATATATATATATATATATACACACTAGTGATGTAGGTCACATCCGCATCCGCATCCGCGGAACATCCGCACATTTTCTCGCATCCGCATCCGCATCCGCATCCGCATCCGCACTTTGGACTGCGGATGTCGTGCGGATGTGGACCGTTGAGATAAAATGTCATTAATAAGCGGAAATTATCAAATTCTACTATATTAATAGAACTAGTTCATTGTGCGCAAAAGTGATGCAAGCGACAAGACGAGAGGCTGTTCTTGTATGAAGTTACTCTCTTGCAACCTACTTAGATCCACGTTACAAAGCTAAGTTATTTTCACCTAGTACATTAGAACGAGTTAAATCATCACTTGGCAAAGCAGTTGAAGAGCTTCAATCTCTTGAATCTGTCGCTTCGCCACACCAAAAGAATAAAAGTTTCAGTGACAGAACCAACACCTTCAACAAGCAAATCTATCACAGAATCTGTCTCTCAGTTTCTTGAGTCAAGCAGCAATGACGAGACCTACGCGATGTCAAAAGATGTAGTAAAAATGATCGAGAGCTATCACCAAGAAAAACGCCTGGCTGCATGTGACAATCCTATTAGTTGGTGGAAAAATACGCAGAATATCTATCCATACTTGAGTAAACTTGCAAGGAAACATTTAGCCTGTCCTCCAACAAACGTACCAAGCGAGAGATTATTTAGCAGTGCTGGATTAATATATGATGAAAAGAGAAACAGACTGGCAGCAGAAAAGGCAGAAAAATTAATGTTCCTTAAGCATAACCTTCCTATAATTAAGTTTGAACATTAAACGATGAACATCTTAGTTTACTTTATTTTAATTACTCATTTTTAAATATGCCTAATAAAACTTTAAACTTAATATAAATAGTTATCAAGCTAATTAAATATCTCTTTCTATAAGGGTGGAGGTTGGGGAAAGAGGTCGGTGGGGTGCATTTGAGTTGGGTTCACGTCCCGCATCCTGGTAACACAATTATGGTTTCTAATTGTGGCTGAAACTCAACAAAATATAACGAATTTATTTGCAGACGAATTCACTAATTGATTTCTATATTAGTTAGATGCTTGATATTATTTTATATGTTCAGAGAAAAGTACAGCAATTATTGTACAATTAATCAATTATACTACATTATAGCTACAGCTCTCTCTATATAATAACTTATTATTAAAAAATAACGAAAATGTAGACATCCGCATCCGCATCCGCATCCGCGGATGTTGAAATCAAACATCCTCATCCGCATCCGCGGATGTGAAAAAAATTACATCCGCTACATCACTAACACACACACACACTGATGATTAAAACATTTTAAATCGCAGATTGAGTTTCGGAGGTTCGACTTCCGATGGTGTGATATCACTTTTATATCTGAGACAGTGTTGTCGTCGAATCTATACTCTACAGTCATAGTAGCAGTGGGCCAGTGTGCTGTATTACATTAGGTGAGTCGCAGGTCAGTGGTTCGGCCCACGATGGTACTGGTTATGACATCACACACACACACATGCATGTATACATATACATACATACACATATATATATATATATAAGCAATTTATTTTCCACTTAGGTTAGGTAAGGTTCCTATACTCTATATTAATTTTTTTATTTTGGGGTATGGCACCCCCACCCTGTTGGCACTTTCCACTTGGCATTGGTATTCACTCATCTCCCTCTGCCCCTACCCCTCTCTCATTAACCCCACTACCCTTACTACCCCTCACCCTCCTCTGTATTTTTTTGTGCATACTACTCACTCAAAGTTTAATAAAATATGACTAATTCTTGATCTGCGTCTTTGAGGAGTGTTTGTTGTTTTGACTTTTGCTTTTATTGTACAGTTGTGAAGATAAATAAAAGTTTTACTCCCCCCCCCTCAAATACTAATTAGTATTTTCTTTTAATTCTTTTCGGAGAAAAATAAATATATAAAAAATGGCAATTACTATTACTATTTTAGGGTTTTCTGAAATTTTATTTTTAAGGCGAACTTATTTCCGCATGTGTACATCTTATGTGAGCATATTGCGCAGTATGTATTTTGATATTAAAAGTGGACTTAATTTATAATCTCAAGATTCCGTGAACACGAAGACGTCCGAACAGTCATTGGCTTTATAATTTTTTATTAAAATTTTTTTGTTATTTTGTTTTTTAACCTTTAAGAACTTATACAGAATAAAACAATTGAATGTTAACTGTTCTGTTGCTGTTCTTCAGTGATTTTTATGGATCCTGAGTTTTACCTATAGAAGAACATTCTACAATTCATTAATTAGGTCGTGAAGAATGCCTTCCCTTTATAGCTTATAACGACATCCCCTTTTGTAAGATTTGCTAGTTCTTATCATATGTATTCTCCTAATTCTAAACTACTGTTTGGGTGTTAGGACGAACTTTTAGGCTATTCGGTCAATTTACTGTTCGGTATATTGGCAATCGTTAGCAATTCGCACCTGAGGATGGTCATAGTTTTGATCGAAAACTTGAGCTTCTCAATAAATTCTTACATTCATTTTACTTAAGGTGTAACTTTTTTAGCAATCTTTAGGGAATTTCCTACGCGACAAATTAAACGTGTGGTTGTATGATTACGCATCTAGTAGCTACTATTTTTACTAGAACAATTCATCATTAACTGTAAGAAAAAAAGTTTATTACTTATTTCAATGTTTTTATATTCAGAACCGTCGGTAAAACCTAAATAGTAACAAATAAAGGCATACGAAGAGATTTGAAATATTTAAAAAAAAAAATGCCTGTAACAGTACTGTAATTATGCCTTTTATGATTAATAATATTCTTTATCAGTTAATGGTAATTTAATGAAACGAGCCAGAAACAGTAAAATATATAATTATAGTCGTTATGTATAAAATTAACGATATAGTATATAATATATATATGCGCCTTGGTGGTGTAGTGGTTAGCGTCGCTAACTACGAATCCATCGGCCCCGGGATCGAGACCCAGTGACGGCAGGCCGCGGGCAGAAAAACCCAGCTGTTCATTCTTCCACACAATAAAAAAAAAATGGTTGGTAGATAAATTGGTACCCTGGGTAGCTTAGCGGTCAAGACGTTGGGCTGCTGGTGGGGCGTGTTTCGGAGTCCAAATTAAACTGTAGGGTTAAGGTGGAGTGACAAGCTTGACCTTCGTCAGAATGAACAATTCGGGTGGAAGCCAAACCAAGGTTAAACGAAGATATATATATATATATATATATATATATATGTATATGCAAATCTGATTAACGAGGTGGGTTTTAGAAAACACATTATCCATTTTCTATAAATTTCAATTTTTTTTTGTGAAAAATAACAGTTTTGCCGTTTTCAATTTGGAAAGAAAATGTACACATAAAATAATACCATTTAGTTATAAATTTAATGTTGTATTTAGTAAAAATTGTATAAAATTATTTACCAATATTTATTAGATAAAGTGATCACTATTTCTTGCGTCATTCAGTTAATTCCAAACAACAGCAATTCCTTTCCCGAAGGTTTTGCGAAGTTGCAGAATAATGCAAAGTGTGCATTCTAACAGAGGCTCGAAACTTACCCCAGGTTACATCTACGAAGGCATAAATAAAAAGAATTATAAATTTTAAAAGAAAAGAAACATAAACACTTATATTAAGAAATCACCCGAAAAAATTAAAGTAAAAAACAGATAGGGAACGCTCTACAATAAGAAAAAGTGTTGAAATAAGGATGTATAAGAAAGATTGATAAATAATAAGGAACTGATGGGGTTAAAAATATATTAATAGACTGCGTACATTTACCCCTTGTACCCATTTATAAAAAGAAAGGATAGAATGAGACAGATCGCTAGATGTAACTAACCAACAACCAACAACATGCAGTTTTTGAAGGATTTTTCCATTTATTTCATTATTTAAACAAGAGAAGGTGATTTCATCAGTTGGTTCGCCATTCTCAGTTTGTACTCGAACATAATTTTTAAATTTACATACTTTTGTGCGATAACTCCCTTGAATTAGGAACAAACTGCAGTTAAAAGATAGTAGTATGCTTGCAAAAACGCAGACTTTCTCCGGGTTTGGGGTAGGGGGGTAGGGGGGAGGAGTGGCACTGGAACAGTTGGGAGAGGTGAGGGGTGACACTCAAAAGTGAACTTTTTAAATCTCTTTTCATCCCATAAATCTCCCAAGAGAGCCATTTGTGTTTTTAATTTCTTCATGCAAAAACGACTCTGTCAGCATCGTAAAAGACAGGGAATTTTACTAAGTTTTATGTTGCGCATAAAATGAATATTATTGAAAGCTTTTATATTTTTTTATGCAAAAAGGAAGGGCCAAAGGAGAATGCCCGCAAAAACGCCCCCCCCCCCCATAGAGAAAGAAGAGAGCCAAAATCAAGGTCCAAGGTTTTCGAGATCCCTGCACACTCTGCGTTTGGAAGACAGAGGGAAAGGTGGATTGAGGAAGATTGTTCCAGAGTTGACCAGTTGAGTAGAAGAAAGATTGAAAATACCGATTAAGACGTGCATTTGAGAGTTGGACAGAAAATGAATTAGAATGTGTCAAAAGTCTGGTACTGCTTGCTCTCCTTAAAGGAGGAGGTATGCAGTTAGAGAATTCAGAAGAGAAGTGTACGTTATAATAACGATAGTAAAGAGAGAGTGAGACAACATTGCGGTGAAGAGAGAGGGATAATCAGTAAAAGGTGGGGAACTGATGAAATGATAAGCCTTTGATTTCATCCTTTCAAGTAGAGCTATGTGTATTGAGCCATCCCACACATGAGAAGCACTAAGTGGGGGTGAAGAAATTGTGAAGACAGTACAGCACACCTAACCTCTTAGAAGCTGTTTAAGAAAGAGAGTATATATGATCTTTCCAGAAGAGATCACGAGAAAAGGAAACGTCAAGAATGTGAAAAGAAGAGGAAGGATTGAGTTGTGTATTGTTGAAGGTAAGAGGATAGTCGTATGGAAGATTGTGACGAGTAGACAGATAAAGGAACTGAGTTTCTGAGGCATTGAAAGCCACAACGTTTTCTCTGCCCCAATCAGAGAGAGTAGAAAGATTAGAGGTCAGGTGTATCATAACCGTCCCACGCGAAGCATGGAGTGACTGTTGAGAGGGACTTTTTGTGAAGCGGGTGGAGAAGTAAAGGTAGAATCATCGGCGTTGCAGTGGATAGGACAGGAAGTACGACTTAATAACTCATTGATAAATAAAAGGAAAAGAATGGGTGATTGGAGAGAGCCTTGAGGAACACCACTATTAATAGCTTTAGGAGAAGAACATTGGTAATCTACAACCGCAGCTATAGATCGGCCAGAAGGGAAATCAGAGATGAAGGCACAGATAGAAGGATAGAAACTAAAGGAGGACAGTTTGGAAATTAAAAATTTGTGCCAGACTCTATGAAAAAATTTTGATATGTCTAGCACAATAGCAAATGTTTTACCAAAACCTCGAAAGGATACATATGTAAAACAACCAACTCTCCTCACCATTGTCAACGTATATTAGCTGATCAAGTAGGGCCCATGTCCCGCCTTACCCAGCCCACAACTTCCCAAAATTTTCCAAGTCCCCTCGAAACCCATAAAAACTCACAATTCAACTTTTTGCTGGTTTTATGAGAACTTGTAATAAAAGAGAAAAAAATAGAAAATTACCAGATTTTTATTTGTTACAAAGTTTTTAAAACATAACTTGAATTTAAAATAAAAGATATATTATTATTTCGTTTAAAAGTAAAAATATATAATACATAGAAACAAATGACAAAAGAACCCAACTATCCTTATCAGAGTCTATATCAAGAAAGATAGATTGAGAGAGAATTAAAGCCGTTTTGAATGGCCGAAATGGCTGAAAAAGCTGGTTTGACTGCCCAGAAATGGCTGAAATAAACAAAAGGGGCAGTCCAAGCATCGATTTGGTTGGGAATACATTGTCATCATACAAACTTAAAGAGGTATTTACCAGCCAAAATAAAGTGAGCGATAAACACCTCTGTAGCTGTGTGTGTGTGTGTGTGTGTGTGCATGCAGGCAATACTATGTACTCGCGTACCTATATATACATGTACACTATTTCACGTAGCCCTCGCCCACTCTGAACCAAGCCCGACAGGAAAATTGATGAGCGAACTTTGCCTTCATACCACAAACGCGAATGAAAATAATTTTGCAAGAAATTGTAAATTAAAATAAGTTATTTCGAAATAAAACGAGTTTACATTCACTTACTAAAAGTATAATATATTTTTAAAACTTTTTAAGATAATTAAAACTAACTTTTGAAAAAAACTGTACAAGTAAAATTAAATTATTTAAACTAACCGTATAAATTGCAAATAAAAATGCTTTTCCAAATATTTACATAAAATAAATTATTTAAAAACAAAATAAATTTACATTCATTTAACAAACATGTAAAAATCTTTCTATTTAAAATTTAAAGTTAAATGATTTTTGGTAAATTACAAATATAAATTATTTTTTAAATTACAGGCCGCGCCTTCGGCTCCCTACTCTACAGGTAGGGCTTGTAATCACTTTGTGATCTTTAACGCAGCTCATCTTGATAGATCCTACCCTAACGGGCGACTAAGCGAGAGATATTAGCTCCACCCACTTTACGTGAGTCAGCCAATCATAACAGGCAACTGAATGAAAGAGATATTTGTTACTCCGCTCAACTCCGCTCAAAACCGCGCAAATTTTTTTTTATTTATAAATAGATAATGACAAAGCTAAAACGGGAAACATTAAACTCAACTTGTGAAATATTTGAAAATAACTTGTACGAACCGACAAACGCGGGGCTGACCGGAATTACCCCAATCCCGCCATCGTCTGCAAACCAGCATAAACTGCAAAGTCGTGGTTTGATTTGTTTGTTTGTCAACTAACAAAAATGAAACCTCAATCTTTAGTTTAATGGAGCTGATTCTGTCTATCTATCTGTGAGAAAAGTCACGGTAAATAATTTTATACCGAAGATTTTGAAAAGAAATTATTAAGGCAGCGAAAGCTTAATATTTACTTTAAGTTCACGAGGAACTTAGATTTTAAATGCAGCTTCACAAATCTTGACACATGGATTCGGATGTGAAGCTTAAGATTTTCATGGCTGCGTTCTTTTCTATAGTTTTACTGACCGAATGACTTTTCTCAATTTCACAAACGTGGATGGAATTTTTTAGAAGCATTAGGTGTTGATGTTAGATGTATGTTAGAGTTGATGTTTATGTTAGAATAAGGAAATACAATTATTTGAAACAGGATTTTTTTTTTCCAATTTCCTTTTTGCTGTTTGTATAAACAGTTGTCCTTAATTAGATGGGGCCGCAGCCCCTCCCTACTTACTGAAGCCAAACGCTCCAGCACCGCAGGTCTAGCTAAATGGGCCCATCTTTAGCTAGTTAATAATAATAATAATTATAAAATGACCGCAGAATATAAATTCACGAACAATATCTCATTCAGCAAATTAAAAATAAAGCGCTGTTTAACATAAATATACCTGTTCGTTCAGCTCACCCCAAGGAAAACCCTTTAAGTTTTTACCCCCCCCCCCTGCTCTTTCGGTCTTTCAACATTTTACAGAAATTACTTTAAAACTTCTATACTTTTAGGGGTTTATTTTGGGCCACCCTGTATTTAACACAATAAAACATATACTGAATTAAACAATGTTTGAATATTTTTATAAACAATATATTTATAAATACGTTTTTTAAACTTGGATTTCCAATATATAAAATAAAAATGGAATATTTACAAATACGTTTTTTGAACCTGGAGTTCCAATATATATAATATAAAAACCGAATATTTTCAGTGGTCAACAAAAAAATAACTTATTGGAGCTGCAGGAAGTACTCCATTTGATTATGACGAACCCACGAGTAAGACAGATCATATATTTAAGTTCTTCTGTGATTATTTTATGTTTTTAAGACTTGATGTTTAAAAATTGCGATATTTTTTGAGTGCAGCGCATTACAATAGGTACTCAAGCTTAGGTATGTGAGCGTTAGGTTCATTTTATAATTTTGGTGTTTAATCACACATTTCATATGAAAATCTTTGATTACAATTTTGGTTCATATTAAATGTAAACCGTTGAGGAAATTCGAAACGTTCTTAATCCCAAGTTTTTTTTGTTAATTTTTTCGATATCTGTAAAAAAATCAGATAGCAAATAACGTTTGTTTTTGGTATAAGGGCACGTATATATATATATATATATATATATATATATATATATATATATATATAAATAAATATATATATATATATATATATATATATATATACGTTCAGCAGCTATTCGAACGCTAGTATTCTTTCTGTTGCATTTTTTCATTAAAATCGTGTATTTGTCTTCTGTTTCCGAGGTATTCCTTTATCGCCGTCGGTCTACTTTGTTCAGTCCCAGTTTGAGAATGACGAGAGAGGGCTTTGCTCACCGTGGACAATGAAACTCCTACTTTATTGGCTATTTCTCTCTGTAGTCCTTCAGCAAGACGATATTAATCAATCTTGAGTCTATTTTTATATGGAATTTCCTTTGTGGGAACCATTACTGTATAGAGAAATACCTGTAAGAGAACGGAACACTGTTACCAAACGGTGTTCAGATGCACATTTCACGAGTCAGAGATGATTTTTTGAAGGAAAATGAGTTAAAATGTATGAATGCAAATAACATAAAAATATTCTAACCAATAATATTAATATTTCTGTGAACATAGAAAATTATTCTTATCAAAACGTGATATTACCATTAAATACAATTTCTTTCAATATTGATTAAAGGCTCTTAAGTGTTCATGAAACAAAACACCACATCAGAAAGCTCCTTAATTATACAGACGTATCATTTTACTTCCCGTAACTTATAAAGAGAATGAAAAGAATTCTATTATTATTACATACTCACCATTTTAAAAATGTTTCCATAATTGTGACTGCTAGTATATATATATATATATATATATATATATATATACACACACACACACAGTATATATTTATTGACGCCTGGCTCAGAACAATTCCAATTGAGCTGGGCGTACCTGGTTATGTGAGGTGGAGCGCACAAGAAACCAACTCTTTACTTCACCAGGCCAACTCAAGAGGAAGGGCAACAAACTTGACCTTCGTGAAATAAGGCATCATTGCACGGAACATTTGAAAGGTTGAAAGGTATATACGCACACACACACACACACTTTGTTTAAAGTTTTCAGCTGCCACCAGGGGGCTAAACTTAACACAATTTTGTGTAAAAAGGAAAAAAATGCTTCTATTTTAGGTGTGTCAAACTATTATAAAATTTTATCTTAGAATTATATAATAGATTGATTAAGATTCTTAAATGATAGGAATTCGTTTTGTAAAAAATGCCTTTTTATATGCTTAATATCTTCAGCTGCCACAAGAGAGCTGAATTAACACAATTTAGAGTAACTGAGTCATGTTGAGACTACACTGAATGTTGTGGGGGAGGGTTTGGGGAGGGTTATGGGGAGGGTTTTGGTGTGAAGGAATTTCTTTCTGTGAGTCATCAGAACAGTGTGTTAACACTTGTCTTCTTAGGTAGTAGGCCTAGTCACTCAGTTGATCGGAGAGTTTTTTAATATGATCGGAATATATATAAAACTTTTTTTAAAGTGATTTATATAGAGATAATATTGATTTTATTATAAAAGCTTGTTATAATGTATTATATAATTTTAGTTTATTTATATAATATATTATATATTTTATATAATATTTATATATACTTATAAAATATTTATATATATTAATTATATAATGTTTTGATGTTATAGGATATTTTGTGATTGTGAATTTTTCTTAAAAATATTATGGCATCAAATACTAAATATAAACATTTACTAGAGAACATATGAAGTGTGCCATACTTGAAGTACCTTGTGAGATGAGTGATATGCAACTACCAACTTATAACTGCATTATGAAAGATTACCTGTTCACAAAACATTTAGTGAAGGAGCAGATGAATAACAAGGAGCCTTCATTTTCTGAAATAGCAGAGGCAGTTTCCAAAAAGGTAGAAAATATTTGGAAGAAGGCCTCTTTGCCAATAGTTTCACATACACGCGTTTTACAGATGATGCGAGTGTACCATGATAAATACAGGTCCTTATTAAAGCCATACAAGTCACGCAAGGATCAGCCTAAGTACAAAAATCAGCTTGAAGAATTTGAAAACTCTTCAAAATGCACTTTGTTTGACATCTGCACCTGCAAATGTAAGGAGTTTAGGATGCTCATGTGAAAAGAGTAAGAAAGTCCCTCCAAAGAGCAGGATTTTTTAAATGACCAACGAACACGCAGAATAATGGTGATAGGAAGCATTGACATAGCACACACAAGACGATTACAAGCAAGAGAACATCGAAAGGAAATGGAAAAAGCACGTCTGGAATCCTCACAAACAACTAGTGCTGCTATAACCAATACGTCCAACTTACAAATCGAAACAGAGACAAGTGAACTTCAACAACTAGAAGAGATATCTGAAGATAATGAGGAAGATACAACCTCGACTCAATATGTAATATCAGAACAACAGATGCGTGAGCCACTGCCTTCATTAGCAATTACTTGTGATACATTTAAAATGTCGGACAGAGCTGGGGCTGCTATTGCTTCTGCAGTATTGGCAGATCTTAAAATTGTTACTCCCGAAGACAAAGGGAATATTATAGACAGAAGTAAGCTAAGACGTGAAAGACAAAAACAGAGAAAGGAACTACAACAGATAGGAGAGCCAAAAACCATGCGGGGATTATACTTTGATGGCAGAAGGATAAAACAATGATTCAAGTCCAGGAGAGTGATGGCTCTAACCACCAAAGAACCAAACGCGAAGAGCATATCAGCATAATATCTGAACCACACTCTCTGTACTTTGCACATGTGACACCTTCCAGTGGCAAAGCTAAATACATTGCACAGCGCTAGTGAATTGCTTGAAAGAAAGGAATGTTGATATAGGGAACATCGTTGCAGTGGCTGTGATTCGACAGTGGTTAACACTGGTAGTATTGGAGGCACAATAAGATTACTGGAAGAAGCCTTTAATAAGCCATTGCAGTGGCTGATATGCCTTTTACACCTTAATGAACTTCCATTGCGCCATCTGTTTCATCACTTGGATGGTACCACTACTGGACCAAGAGCATTTCAGGAGAAATTGGCCGAGCACTTTCAGACTGTGAAAAGCTTCCCATAGTTAACTTCAAACCCATTGAAATTCAAGAGGACATGTGTGAAGTTGATGTAGATGACATAAGTACTGACCAGAAATACCTTCTTGAAATTCACAAGGCTATATCAAGTGGAACATTCTCAAAGAGTCTTAGTCATAAGAGTCCAGGCATATATTACATTCAAGGTGGCTCACCACAGCAAACAGGACTCTGCGGTTATATGCAAGCACAGAGATCCTTCAGGCAATTTCCAAGAATTAGCTACTTTCATTGTTAGGGTATACGCACCAATGTGGTTTCAGATAAAGCGTAAACCATTATGCCAATATGGTGCTAAACATATGTGGCATATGATTGCAAGAAGCCGGTATCTCCGTGAAGAGCTTAGGAGAGTACATGACTCAGTCATTCAGCGAAATGCATATTACGCAAATCAAGAAAACATTCTCATTGCAATGATAGCTGATGAAAGGGAGCATGTGCGTCAGTTGGGATTTAGGCGTATCATAAAAGCAAGGGCATGCATTCAAGAAACAGATGTTATCAGGTATTTTAAGGTGCCAGAAATAAATTTTTATGCCAAAGAATATACAGATCTCATTATGTGGCAAGATTTTCAGATAGCAGAACCACCGAAAACCAAAGGAGTTTCTCTTGATGATATTGAATCATGCAAACATGGTACTACTCTTCATTCAGAATTATTTCAGTTTCCATGTCATACACAAGCCGTAGAGAGATGCGTCAAGCTCGTTACAGACGCTGCTGGATCAGTCTGCGGACCTACAAACAGAGACGGTTGGATTCGTGCTACATTAGAATCAAGGAAAAAACAGCCAAAATTTGACACAAAAGCAAATACTAAATAGTCTTCAGCAAGAACCCTTTCTAGAGGGAGGTTGGTTGGGGAAAGGGTGGTAACTCCGCTAAGGCACGAAATAACGTTTCTTAACTGTCTCAAGCCAGTATAAAGGAGGGAGACACTCCTAATTATTACTGTTCCCTTTTTCAAGTAAATACAGAATCACATTAATTGTCATTTTAAGTTAACTTCAGCCCTCTTGTGGCAGCTGAAGATATTAAGCATATGAAAAGGCATTTTTAGAAAACGAATTGTTATCATTTAAGAATCTTAATCAAACTATTAGATAATTCTACGATAAAATTTTATAATAGTTTGATAAACCTAAAATAGAAGCATTTTTTTTCCTTTTTACCCAAAATTGTGTTAACTTTAGCCCCCTGGTGGCAGCTGAAAATATTAAACAAATGAACTCATATTTTGGCAGGTATATATCATCCACTAAATGCAACTTTTAATCACTATTAGAACTTCATACTAGAAAAAAAGTATTTTTCGCTCCACCCTACAGTGTACAGTTCCTATATAGGCCTATGTATTGTACAAGACTAATTGAATGTTGCGACAAAGAAAAAGATTTTTTAGGTACAGGTACATGAAATTTCAAGAGATAGGGTAGTCCTCTCTTCATAAGTGGAACTAAATAGTATATTCTAGCAATCTAGCCACTTCTACACATACAGTATACTATTATTTATTATACTAGCCAGGAATGCTTGTCAGTGATAGGAATAAACTTAAGATTTCATAAATAAATATTAGTAGGCCCAGTAGGGCCTACATCATAAAGTGAATATTAATATTACTGATACAAATCTGAATTTTAAATTTTTACTCGAGTAAAAAAATTTTTAAATCAACCTTTTTCTTCAAATGTGTTCTGGAATTAATAGGCACCAATTAAAATCTCAAAATATAACAACCTTCTACTTACAAACACAACAACAATGAAGTTAAAATTCGTTTCCCCATTTTTTGGAACCTGAATTGTTCAATTTTATTTACATTTTCTTCGTAAAAAATAAAATAAATAAAAATGAAACTGACATTTGCATATTTGGACACATCTGTGAAAAGGAATCTTCAACAGTCTTCGCAAGTAAAATCCTTATATTTTGTTAGGTACAACCGTAGTCGCTTCTTTTATTGCAATTCTTCGGAATATTTTCTAATGAAATGGACTAAAAATATAAAAAGTTTCACTGTTGAAAGCAGGTTGAACCTTAATCAATGATCGTATGTAGGAGAATTACGAATTCTGACTGATTGGGGACCTTGGTAAAGTGGTTAGCATATTCGACCGGCAATTGGATGATCCCGGGTTTCAATTCCTGGGAGATGCCTCATTTTTCATTTGAGCGTTATCACTCCTCATCTTGTGCGGATGCTCTTCTACACAAGCGTCGTTCTTTACATTATATATATATAATCATCGCTGTATTCATAGTTTGAATGGAAGTATGAAGAGTTAAACATCTTTTTGCATAGAGTACCATTCTGCCCATACGCCCATCTCAGGGTACGAGCAGCTCGCAGCAACATTGCCAAGCAAATAGGGGGTCAAAGTACTGACGAGGCTTTCGTACATGGTTCATTATCACTGAAAGCAACAGTGCTCTGTTAATTTAGTTCAAAGAATGTCCTTATCCGTGTTTAATTGATTGCACTTATATATGGAAATATAAACGCATCAGAACGGTCACATTTTGTTATGTAAAACATCCTTCATCAAAGGTTCGAATATAAGCGTGGTCTGCACACACACACACACACACACACACACACACACACACACACACACACACACATATATATATATATATATATACAGGGCGTCCCAAAAAAATGTATACACACTTTAAATAATTATAAAGGCAGTGTTTATTAAAATACATTTCATTTCAAAATGTAATAGAATCTACAGACATTATTTAATTGTTTTGTCAACGCCTGTTTCAAACTGACGTCCGTTCTGGTCCAGGCACTGCTGATAACGCGAAGCAATGGAATCGCAAACATCACGAAACATTTCGTTTGGTATTTGTGTGCATTCTCGTTCAATGGCTGCTCTCAATTCAGCGACTGTTGCAGGTTTTTAGCGTAGACTTTGTCTTTTAAGTCCCCATAAAAAAAAGTCTAGTGGTGTGAGGTCTGGTGAACGCGGAGGGTATTCTACGAAACCCCTTCGTCCAATCCACATCCACATCGTGCCAAGTACCACTCGCAATACTCCACTCTTCGGTCCGGATCATCATCATCTTCATTAATAGCATGGACTAATCTTGGAATGTAACTTTTCCATTGACAGCGCTTCAAAATGCGTTGGACAGACGATTCTGAAATTCCTACCTCACGACTCGCTTGCCGCACAGATTTTCTTGGACTTTGGTGATACGTTTCCAGTACTCTTTCTTGCTTTGTGGGGCTTGTCGATGTCCGTGGTCTTCCGGAACGCTTCTTGTGGACATTCTGAACAGTTCCATCGGCTTCAAACTTATCTCTAATTCGAGTGATGGTAAGTCGCGTTGGTGGATCTGTTTGAAACTCCCTCCTAAACTGTCTTTGCACTTCAACTGCGTTTTCACGCTTCCAGTAGCATTTTAGAAGGAATTTCCTTTGTTCAAAGCTTAGTCTGACTGCCATTATTAATTCTAATGGGTTTAACTTGGAAAGAAAGAAACATCAATTGAGCTATCAGCTGTTAAAGTGTGTATACATTTTTTGGGACGCCCTATATATATATATATATATATATATATATATATATATATTATATATATATATATATATATAATATATAATATATATATATATATATATATATATATATAATATATATATATAAACCCTACAACCTTACAAAGGTTTCGCGCGATGATTTCTCATTTCGCGAAGGTCAAGCTTGTCGCCCCTCCTCTTGAGCTGGCCTGGTGAAGTAGTGAGTTGGATTCTTGCGCTCTCCACCTCACATAGCCAGGTACGCCCGGCTCATCGGGGATTGTTCTGAGCCAGGCGTCTAGTCTTCTTTTGAAGATTTCCACTGCAACTCCTTTCGTGTTTCTTAAGTCTTTGGGTAACTGATTAAACAGTTTTGGTCCTCTCACTACAAAACTATTTTCTTTCAGGGTTAAGGATGTTCCCTGTCTCGCCTTCAATTTGGGAATACGACACAGTCTACCGTTTCTACTTTCCACCGTTGTTTGGGGAGTTATAGGGTTCAGAGTAAGATTAGGGACTAGTTTCTCCATTATTTTCGAAGTGTAAATAATGGTGTATCTCTCTCTTCTCCTTTCCAGTCAATATAGGTCTAGTTCGCGTAACCTTTCCCAGTAATTTAGTTCTTTACACCCATTGATCTTGGCTGTGAAGCTTCTCTGGATCCCTTCCAGCTGTCTAATGTTTTCTTTTTTATATGGGGATGTTAGGACCGAGCAGTATTCTAATTTGGGTATTATCAGGGTTTTCAGTAGAGGAATCATTACATTCCTATCCCTTCGTTTGAAGGTTCTCAATATCTGACCCGTTATTCTCTTTGCTCTGTTTACTGCTATCTTATTTTGTATTTCAAATTTCGCATCATCTGTCATTACAACCTCTAAATCTTTTGCTCTGGAATTTCTTTGAATTTCCTGTCCATTTGGGGTAAAATATTCCATGGATTTTAGTTCTTCTCTTTTTCCGTACCGTAATAGCTGAAATTTCTCGGTGTTAAACTTCATGTTGTTGTCTTCCGTCCACTTGTAGATTCTGTTTATGTCGGTTTGTAGAGATCCTATGTCTTCTCGGTTTCTTATTTTTCTAGTGATCTTTGTGTCATCCGCAAAGGATGTTACTGTGCTCTATCTGGTAACGTTCTCATCCATGTCAGTTAGCATGATTATGAAGAGTAGTGGAGCTAATACTGTTCCTTGTGGCACTGAGCTGAGGACCTCTGATTCTGATGAAGATACTCCTTGTACTGTAACGACTTGCCGCCGCTCACTAAGGAAATTATATATCCATTTCCCTACTTTCTTTTCCTGTTATTCTCATATATTTCAGTTTATGTATTATGATTCCGTGGTCACAGTCTTCTCTTTTTCCATAACGTAATAGCTGAAATTTCTCGGTGTTAAACTTCATATTGTTGTATTCCGTCCACTTGTAGATTCTGTTTATATATATATATATATATATATGATGAATAAAACCACGAAGGAAAGGAAACACAAAATGGTGCTCAAGCGCTTTCGTCTAATGACATCCTCAGGAACACTGAAGTACATAAAAAGGTTAAGCCTATATATAGGTTACAGAAAGAAAAAAAAAGAAAAAATAAATAACATACATACACACACACACATATATATATATATATATACATACATATCTATATACACAAATACATACATACATACATACATACATATATATATACAATAAACAGAGAAGTAAAAATAATAAAAAATAAAAAATTAAAACCTTAAAGGATTACCAGTGAGGCGTACAGATTTGTAAGGAAAAATATCGATTTTTAGCACAAGATCAAATGGATTATAAAAATACAAAATTATACTGGAACTCTGCCGGGTTTTAACACAATGCTGCCTATGGTCAGGTTTCGATATATATAAAAAAAAATAAAAAAAATAAAATGCAAATTAAAAGTTAATCGATTTTTAGCACAAGATCAAATGGATTATAAAAATACAAATTTATATTGGAACTCTGTCCGGGTTTTACACACTGCTGCCTATGGTCAGGTTTTGATATATATAAAAAAATAAAATGCAAATTAAAAGTTAATAAAGTAGAAGACAAGTTTACCAAAGATTTAATGTTTTACCCTTCTTATTTAAATCTGTTTTAAAGGAATTCAACATAACAGGATCGAGTTGAAAAAGACCTTTGCTTATGTTGAAGTTATTTGAAAGTTGGATAATGGCAGACTCAAGAATATTTCTATTAACAATGTTGCTTGAATGGAATAAAACTGAAGCATTATTCCAATCAATACAGTGGGCTAACTCTGACAAATGGACAAAAAGGGCACTGGACAACTGTCCTGTTCTAACGGAATATTGATGCTGTTTTATACGGTGTGCAAATCCTTTCCCGTCTGACCTTCGTGAAATAATTTTCATATATATATATATATATATATATATATATGGGATGAATTTCACAATTAAATACGTGAAATGAATGAATGATGTAAACCCACAAGGAAAAAGAAAAATGATTCCAAGGCCTTTCGTGTATTCAGAAGTACACCTCGTCATTTCCTGACGAGGTGTACTTTTGAATACACGAAAGGCCTTGGAATAATTGTTCTTTTTCCTTGTGGATTTACATCATACACACACACACACACACACACACACACACACACACACACTATATATATATATATATATATATATATATATATATATATATATATATATATATACGGTATATATATATATATGTGTATGTGTGTGTGTGTGTGTGTGTGTGTGTGTGTGTGTGTGTGTGTGTGTCGCAAGGGTAGATTTCAACTATATCCATTCTTCCAAATTCTACCTCTTATATTGTCATCTATTTTTCTGTAGCAAGTTCACCTTTTATTATTAAAGACGAAGTAATTTACAATACATCATGTTCACGTTATCATTATTTGTCATAATTACTGTAACTTCTGAAGTACATTCCTAATTAATAAACATCATTATTCTATTTACCAGCGCAAATTAACTAAAGAAAATGAATTCTCACTTAACTGTAACTGAAGTAAATGCCAATTAACTGTAATTTACTAACTGGCTAACTTCAAATGCTATAATTTATTCCCTAATTAATTAACTATATTTGCACTCTTTAGCAAGCGAAGAATCGAGAGAACGTAACAGTGTTATGCATTTTTAATTGAATTACACGAATTAATAACGAACGTAATGTAGTGTTCGTTGTATTTTGGTGCTCTTGTGCTTCGTAATTATTATTATTATTATTATTATTATTATTATTATTTTTATTATTATTATTATCATTATACAGGGTGTCCCAGAAGTCTGGACTCATAGGGAAAATAGACATTATATTTTTAAAGTGAAACAAACACATTTCTAATGTCAGTTTTACATATTTCAGGAAAGAAAATACCCTGATGGCTCAATATACCAATCAAGAGAAGGTGGAACTGGTATTGCTACATGTTTCCCGAAAAAGCCAGAAGGAGGCATGTACGTGAAATAACTGACATGCCTCCCTCTGGCTTTTTCCGGAAACATGTAGCAATACCAGTTCCACCTTCTCTTGATTGGTATACTGAGCCATCAGGGTATTTTCTTTCCTGAAATATATAAAATTGACATTATTAGAAATGTGTTTGTTTCACTTTAAAAATATAATGTCTATTTTCCATATGAGTTCAGACTTCTGGGACACCCTGTATTTTGTCGCTCTTGTGCTTAGTAATTATTATTATCATTATTATTATTATTATTATATACAATATATAATTACTATACTGTACATTATTCGGATAATGATTCATACATTATGTGATATTATATTTATTCATAATTCTTACTGTCATACGTCATAATATGAAGCATAAATGCTATAAGGTCGTAGTCCAGTAAACTCAAAGGCGAACTACTTAGTAATTAATTATTTAGTAATGCAATATTTACTGTCTAAGAAATAAACATTGCCTAATTACCTAAAGCATAAGGAAGAAAAAACAAAATGTTGAACCATAACATTTTGTCACCAAATGCCTCCGAGATCTTTCAATGCCAGTGTAGAAATTTCCGTGGTAACTAAACCCATTCTCAAGTGATTCTACTCAATTCGACATTTTCTTCAGGTATAACGTTGTCTTCTTCCAGTCAGAACCTTTAAACACATATTAAACGTCCCTTTATGGGAGTATTCTCAGATGGGGTTAAGTTTATTATCCGGTTTGTCAGTTGCTGTACAAACACACACACACACGTGTGTGTGTGTGTGTGTGGTTTGCTTTGTTATTATTCATTCACATCATGTCATGTCAGGATCATGTTATTTCGCGCCATACTCTCCAGGAGCAACGCTTCCTTGGCATTAGTGTCAGAGCTACTCCATGTCGTATGGTGAGCATTAACTGTAAATTCTGCTTCCTACAGTAATTGACTGAACCTAGAACTAGAGGAAGGGGAGTATGATCATGTCTCATGTAGTTAGATGCAAAGATTAATTTAGTAAAATCTCTAACGACACCCTCAACATTTACTGCCACAACATCCTCTTTACATTAGTCCGGCAGCAACCATATCTTGGGGTTCCTACAGGCATAAACACATGATCTTGTCCTTCTGAACCTGATGTACGCCCCTTGATCATTATCTTATTATGTAGTCATGATACTTGAACCATATCAACAAATGTTTGCAAACTGCGTTATCGCCCTGCTTAAATTATAGGAAACACCAAGCAGTGATACAGGTTAATTTGCCAGCAATGGATCATTTTAAAAAAGAGTTTCGAGAAAGAGAAAGAAAAATTAAGAGGGAAAAGAGGGGAGAAAGAGGAAGAAAAATTAAGAGGGAAGAGGGGAGACAGATATAAAAATAGAAGAGGAATGGGGAGAAGAAAGGAAATAGTTAGGAGTTCCTCGCTGGGAGGACCCCACTTCGGATGATGTCAACCTCGGATGGTGTTCCCTTTTGAGCAACGCACGGTACTTTTTCAACACGCTATCATGTGGACCGAAAGCCATGTCCGGCTAAATTACAAGAAACAGGGTCCTCTCCCCTATGATCACCTTCTTCAGGTAAGTGTTTCTTGGGTTGCATTCCCTTCTCCAGAAGGGAGAAATGATTTACTGGAAAAGAAAATATATTTTAGCTACAGTATGTATCCAATAAAACTACAGTGATTATATACAGGGTGATTCATAAATGTGTTTCATAAATCGCAGGGTGTATTCTTGAGACAAAAGTAAAGGAAAAAGTCCATATAAGCATAGGTCGAGAAACCCGTACGTTTCGAGCTATAGGACGCGACAGAAAAATGAAACTCCTAAAGATTTTTTACATTTTATGCAAATACACAGTGTGATACATTTGCTTCATTAAAGTAAATGTTCGAAATTCTTTTCTACTTCTTGAATGTATACCTCAACACGTCACACTAGTGATTGTCTGACACACTATAAAATTCCTGGAGTATTGCGGATCGTTTTGAAGTTTTGAAATTGTCTGGAACTCGTTGCTACAATTCATCACGTGCTCGGACTTCTGTAACATAAACTAGGTTTTCTAAATACCCCACAAGTAATAATCAAGAGGATTTAAATCTGGTGACTGAGATGGCTGCGGAATAGGAACACCGCGCCCTATCCACCTGTCAGGATACACAGCATCGAAATATTCCTTCGTTAAACGGGCGAAATGAGCTGGTGCACCATCATGCATGAACTACATTAGTCGTCGAGTTCTGATAGACATTTCAAGTAACACTGGCAAAATCTGCTCAAGGAAACGCCTATACGAATCTTCAGTCAGTCGCTACGGTAGCAGATATGGGCCGAGTTTCATTTTTCTGTCGCTTGCTATAGCTCGAAACCTACCGGTTTCTCGACCTATGTTTATATGGTATTTTTCTTTACTTTTGCCTCAAGAATACACCCTGCGATTTATGAAACACATTTATGAATCACCCTGTATATGCATAATATACACCTTAAATTTATTATGAAAAATATCAATCCAATTGAGAAAATCTTTTAATTACAATATAAAGTGTGCATATAAAGTGTGCAATTTAAAGTGTGCATATAAAGTATGCAATTTAAAGTGTGCATATAAAGTATGCAATAAAAAGTGTGTGGTGGCTTCAGCAATGTTCAGGTGTTTAGTTTCACAGAATAAATTAAAGAACAACAATCTCATATTAAATAAAAATATTTATTAATACGCAGGCCTGTAGCCAGGGGGGGGGGGCGTCGGGGAGTCAAACGCCCCTTCTTGACAGGAAAGGTCTACTTTTGTAATCATAGTTATAATGTCTAATATGATATTATAATATATAACATATTTAATAAATAAAACTCGCATTTTTTTGCATTTTTTTCTGAAACTTCACAAACTACTCTAAACTACTCTAAACCCTTCGTAGTGACTAGGTCGTTGCACCAAAAGGTTCGCCTTTCTGCAATTTCGACCTCCTTCCCCCACTGGGAAACCCTGGCTACGGGACTGATACATATTAAATTCTCAAATATAAGTAAAGATTTTAATAATATGTAAAATCATCAAAGGATACATATGATAATGAAATAATATAATCGCTATGTAACTTCTCAACTTTTTCTATTAAAACACTGAACTTGAGCGGTTATTTTAACTTGGCTATGCGGTCTTTATTCATTGATTGCATGCCAAATTTCTAAAGTTTACGCAATAATATAAATGAAAGTGCTGATTGTACCACGAATTAAATGTCGACTAAACTCATTATAATGTCTAAACTCATTATAATTTAAACTTGGTATTACAAATAATCATTACTAAGACTTATCAACTTAAACGGAACAAAAATTAAAAAGGAATTCTCGTAAGATAAATATGAACTGTAATGACTGTCGCAATAAGGTATTAAACAATCGAATTGATCCGTTTTATAACCCAAAATATTCTGGACCGAAAATCGGATCAAAATGCAACGAAGTAGGACTTAACTAAGAAGATAAATAGCGCTAAAAGGATTAATCATTTTGAGTTTTAAATGATTGAATAGGAATGAATGAGAATATGAAATACAATTAAAATCTTTATTGATAAAATAGACACAACAATATTACAATTCTTGCCATGTTACAATAAATTTAATAGAAAAAACAATTATTAATTGGGCTATTTTGTTTTATTTTAATTTGACCCTTTGGCTTGAGGCTTTACTGTACGTATTTCATGTTTATAACAAAATATGAGTCTCAAATCTATTTCAGATACATTTCTTACGTAAGTAATATATATATATATGGTGTAGTGCAGTGGTTCCCAACTTAAGGGTAAATAGTAAATAGTAAATAGTAATGACAACTATTTTGTGAGGTAACACGCGATTCAGAAGTTATAAAAAATAATATCTAATGATTTGGGTATTGGAGCTGCATTAGAATTGGGTTTTGGGTAACCATAAAAAAAAAGGTTGGGAACCACTGATGTATTAGTTAGCATCGTTGGCTACAACTCAACCGGCATCGGATTCATCCTTCCATACAAAATAAAACTGGTTGGTAGATAAATGGGTACCTTGGGTAGCCTAACGGGTATGACGCTGGGCTGCTGATCGGGAAGTTGTGAGATCAAGTCCGAGCGAGGAATTTGTAATTTCTGACTTCCCTTGTGGGTTGTGGTTCTGATTGATTCTAGGTTAAACTATAAGTCTAAGTGATGAAATCATGCATATGTCATAAAATAAAACAAAGTAGTTGACATATAAAGCGTTTTCGATGGTTTATCTGAAGGATATTTCGCCGCTCATTTTGAGTCAAAAACAAACATAAAAGTCACAAGGGTTCATTCAGATCTGGTGAGGTTAGCGGCTATGATATGATATTCCGCAAAAAATTTGTTGGACACGACTCTTCAGTCGAAAGTATCATGTAAGTATTGTAAACTAAGAGAACATCACATAGAACATATTTTGCACTAAGGGACTAATTCCCCATGTGTAGAGAAGGTACAGTAAAAATTACATGCTTTTATTTCAGTTAATAAAAAAGAAAATATAAATCTTTTAAAGTGTCAGATATTAAAAAAAATCACCATATATATATATACAGAGAGAGAGAGAGAGAGAGAGAGAGAGAGAGAGAGAGAGCTATCGTGTTGAACCCTATATAAACATCATAAATTGGCCCAAAAATGGCTTTAATTAGGTATATTTAGTGTATTTGAAAAATTATTTTTGTATGTTTCCGAACCGAAGTGAAAAGAGAATGGTTCATGCATATTATTTCGATTCAGAGTGCTTGGTACCGTATGTACAGTGTTTTGTAAAAAGGATTTTTACGTGTAAATGAATTTCCAAATTTTATTATATAGATTAATTTTGATCGCTTTTTTTCATTTTTATTTTATAGATAGGCTTTACTTTCTTTTTTTCCTTTAACGAATTAAGTGCAAATGCCATAAACGGTAGTTTTGCATTTTTATATATATTAGGGTGTCACTAGGTAATAGGGGGAAAATTAAACGATGGATATTTTCCTATGACACCCCCTAAAATTGTTCCATTTGGTGTAAAACATACGGAAGAGAAATTTGGTCCTGATTGGTCATCATTTAAAGGTCGCCCTCGTCACTGAAAACAAGACCCATTTGTTGACGTCAACAAGCTGTTCAGTGTTCACAGCTTGGCAGCAGAACCAGATAATAAAAAAACAAGGCAATTTGGTTAAATAACGAAAGTAAGACACTTAAAAACGCAAAGAATACAAACAGTTTATTATATAATCAAAATAGAAGACATAATTTGGCGAATAATGGTACAAAATGGAGAAGCAACAAAAGCAAAACTTTGAGAAATAAAATACATATACAGTAGCAGAATAATTGGTGCTCATACGCTGATCAGTGATTAGTTCTTTCGCGTCCTCACTAATGCTGATTTGTTCGGAGCTGGGTGTTGCTTTCTGTGGTCATTGACAACTTGAACGAGGAACTGGAGCTGTTCTTCTTTCACTGTCAACTTTCCGTTCAGCTCCTTCACCAGAGCCACGGCCCGTTCTGCTCTGTCGTTCACCACTGCAAGTTTGGAGACCACATCCCGAGCTTGCACGTATTCAGAGTTTGACGTCCATGAACTGGGATGGTGGAGCAGAAAGCAATCTGGCAACTGAAGTTTTGAGAAGAATCCTCGGGTGTTCTTTGTGATCAGTTGCTCCAGTCCTTTGCTGTCACTGAGGAACATAGTATCAAGAACCAAAGGTCGTTTTGGCGGCATGTGAGGGGCTTCTTGATCTAACGCTGCAACCATGCTGCACTTCACTTCCATCGATATCCTCTCATCAAAGAACGCCAGACCCACTGCCTCCTCCGAATGGTACCACAGGTGCGCAGACGGCTTCTTGGTGGTACCATCAGAGATCTTCTTGTGCGGGTATCGAAGGAGCGTCCTCATCAATTCCCAATCATTCAGCGGAGCTTCGATGGACAGATGAGCTGTTGCCCACGCTTTCATGTAAACTAGAACAGAAAAGAGGTAGATATCTCGAATTCCGCGTTCCTCAGTGTTCGTCAGTTTAAACTGTCTTCGGAAGAGCCAGATCTTGATGGCATAGAGCCCCTTAGCCATCCATCTCGCCCGGTGCATAGCACCAGGGGCGCGGAAGTTTAGTCCCTTGTATGGAACTCCTCCAAGAAAGATGACGGAAAGATCGAGGAATTCCTGATAGTCATCACGAACTTGAAGTGCTTGTGATTTTGCAAACTCAATGTGCTCCTTCTATGCTTAAAAATAGCTGCTTTGGTGAACGCATCTGTGTCCGCAGTTTGGAACTGTTGCTGGTCAATGCGGGTCCAATAATCATGGAAGCGCTTGAAAAGCAGAATTTCTGGACCGGTAGATACTGAATCTAGCGATGCTGCGAATGCCGCCTGTAGCACCAACTCCAGTACATGGTGTCTGCACGCGCAGTGTAACAGGTCACGTCCAACTTTTTCTTCCAGAAGAACACAAGTTCCTCCACGGTGGCCTGTGTTTGTCGCGGTTGTGTCGAAACACATAGATTTGACATGATCGGTCACTCCCCATTCATTCAGGCAATCTATGATGGCATTTGTTTGTGCCAGCGCGGTTCCTGACAGAAGTTTTGGCACCCCGAGGAGCTGCTCTGTCCCGGAGCCAGATACAAGAATAGGTAAGCGGTCAACATATTCTCGTGACGTCAGATCTTGCATGAGTTTTCCGTCCCAGTGAACAGTCAACGGACTATTGCCTTGGAACTCGCTCTTCAGTTGCCGAGCCTTAAGGGTACGGAATTTTTCACGCTGACGATGAATGGATCCACGATTGATGTTGTAGTCGCTAGCATCATGCCCTAAGCTGGAAGCTGCCTCAAACAGCAGATATGTGGCCTTTCTTGACGAGAGTTGCGTGCGATCAAGCGCTGCCGCCAATTCCGATGTCATGATGTTCTTCGTTGCTCTTTGTTTAGACGCTAACGAACCACCACATGCTCCTTTTTCTTCGCTATCATCTGAGCTGGAGGATGAGGACTCCAAAACCGCTTCGTTGGATACTGCCTCCATTTCAGCTGCTGATCGCTTTCTTCGTTTCTCCTCTTCCTCCCGACGTCGAGTACAATCTTTGACTTGGCGCTGATGGGTCATGTCCAAACCTGCCATTGAACCTGGACGTCCTTTCTGGCGCTGCTGCTGAAGGAACTCCCAATCCTCTGGGTACTTGACCAATTCTCACAATCAGCGTGGGCGATGTCAAAGAGACGATCGAGGCGTTCAATGAATTCTTTTTCTTTCGTCTTGTGTGAATCGCTCGTCCTTGAGGCGTGTTTTTTGAGTCCTTTCCACTCCTCGAAGACTTTATCCAGTTTGCTGACGCAGTGTGTCTCGAGTCTGGTTGGAATGTGAGCTTTCTCCCAGAAGGACATCACTGCTCGAAGTGACTTCCTCAACGCGTCACGTATTGTCATTTTCTTTCATGGTGAAGGTAAAGGAAGTAACCGAATGCTTGCCTGTAGGAAGGAAGCTTGCATCCTTTCACCTCATCAACCGCTGCCCCTAATAGGTATATACACTTCCGGGTTTCCATCACCAGAAATCACGTAGCTGAAATGAGAAACGGTGAATCGTTAAGTATTGTTCACTTTATTTCTCAGATATTCAGACACACACAGATACACACACACACACATATATAGAGATATATAGATATCTAATGAACGATTATGGAGACGCCGCGCAAGCATTAAATTTTGGAAGGCGGGGGCGACCTTTATAGTTATTCAAATAAAAAGATTTTCAGTCACCATGTTTTTTTACCAATGGAATAGATTCGCGGGGTGTCAGCATGAAAATTTCAAACTTTGCATTTAAGTGACACCCTAATATATATACATATACTGGTTGGTTAAAATTTTATTCTGAAGTGGTATATTACCTTCATACGCAGTATTTTGCGTAAAAACTTATTCCTAGTGGTTCTATAACGCGCGTTTGCGTAGGTAATGTTTGCGAATTAGTTGATTTTATAATACAGTTTATGAAATTATACAGAGGTCCACTTTGCAAGAAGTGGACACTCGCTTCAAAATGTAATTAATTATTTTTGTTTCCCATTATTAGTAGTATGGGTGAAAAATATATTTTTTTTCACATATTTTGATTGTAATGATGAAAAATTATAATTAGTTTCAATTTTAATGAAGTTTAATTTCCATGTATTTACCGTCATTCGCAAATTATGCTGGGTCTCGTAATGAAGGAGAGAGAGGTTGTTATCTCCAGCATAATCTTGTGGACTCGTATTTTCTCACTCCCAAACGATGGTTAACGTTTAGATGAATTATTTACATTAAAAATTCATCGAAACTAAAGTATGATGAGTTCGACATGTCGAGTTAACACAAACGAAGTAGCGTATATGGACACTTAAAAGAACGAAACATTAAATTAAATACTGTAGATTATTATGATTACTAATCAATGTCAACTCTCGAGTCAATGCTGTATTTACTCATTAATGAAGGCTCACAGTCTGAAAAATGCAAAATAAATACGCTAATTAATACTCAGTCAAATCAATCCATTAATCAATCAATAAAAAAAAAATACACTAAATAATATCAAAATATACTAAATTAGCCTTTGAATACTCCCCCTCCCAAAAACCACCCCTTCCCCTTCTTATTAAGAGCTCAATTTTTTTGGGTGTTTAGTCCAGAGCTGGGCAATTGCGGCATATTTTGCGGTACTGCGGTACTGCGGTACTACCAAACTACCAAACCGGTACCAAACCGGTACGCGGAAATTTGAATGCGGTAGCGGTACTGCGGTATTTTCAGCGATCCTTTGCGGTACTGCGTTATGCGGTACCGGTTTGCGGTTTGCGGTAGTACCGCAGTACCGCAGTACCGCAAAATATGCCGCAATTGCCCAGCTCTGGTGTTTACTGATACTAGTGGTAATAGGAATATGTACAGTGCAAGTTCTGATATGAGAGTGAATCAGTTTTTAAACACCTTAATGTGGACGCAGTCATCCCCGGTTGTAAAGGGTTCACAGAAGCGCTCGACCTCACTCAATGACATGTATTTTTTCATTATTAATATTAGTGTTATGTCTAAGACAGTGTTACCGGTGACAACTATACTCTATATTCATAGTAGCATTGGATCAGCGTGCTGCGTTACATCAGGTGGTCTCTAAACTTTGATTTTTTAAAAACTTTTTATCTTTTAAAATGGTGTTCGCTAAAGTTCATAGTATGACGTCACATTTATATATATATATTTCATTTTCTATTTTTTTATTTTTTTTCATGTTAGGTTAGGTAACTACAGTATATACTCAACTGTCACTCCCCTCTTGGCACTACCACTTGACACTTCTCCTTTGGCACTCCCCTCCCCCTCCTTCGTCTAAGGCTCAGGCAGGAATAAATTTACATCGTAAAATATTAATTAAATGTAAAAATGATTTGGGGGACTGGAGTTGAAGATTAAGTCTTCCCCTAAGTTGGAGAATTTGCGAACTATTTTATTTTTTAATAAACAAAAATAAAATAAAATAATAAATAAAAATAAAAATATGCTAACTGCATACTTTTGATGGCGACATAATGTCGGGGTTTGTACATTAATACAATATTACAATTTTGTACATCAAGTATTTAACTACGATACTACTCGTATGTATTCACTTGTCGAGTGTTTAGCATGTTTTCATGACTTGCATAATTTTAAGGTATTTTTTCGACATTGAACAATTTTTATATGATAACTGATCGTAATTACAGTTATTATGGTTATAATTATTATCATTATTATCATTTAATTGGTTAGGCGTAGAATGAGGAAAGGACAATAGAATGCAAGTAATGGTACATGAATGTAAATAAATGTACATAAAAGCATACATGAATGTTAACTCCAATAATAATAATACATGGAAATATAAGAAGAAACGAATTAACAAGTAGCAGAAGGTAACACTGCTGGTGTAATAGTTAAGTAACAGGACTGTGACAGTAACATACAGTAACGATGAAATATATAAGTTATAACGCAACGTACGTAGAAACGTACATGGAAAACGTACATGGAAACGTACATGGAAAATTTTATAGACAGTGATATGGTATTCTAAAAAAGATGAAACTAAAATTTTGCTACGTCGTAGCTAATGTCGTAACACCGCTTCCCGTTGATCAACGAAGTTAAGCGACAATGGGTCTGGGTAGTGGTTGGATGGGAGACCGTCCTCCACGTCCAGATTATATAGCGACCCGTGGTTCGGATCCCACATAAAGCTGTAGGTCCCCTCCGTCATATGATCTTAGATGTTGCGAAGGAGATTAAAGAACCCCAATCATCATTATTATTTAGGGGTTTAATGACTTTCTTAATTACAGTACACCCGTTAGTAAGGTGAAGTTGAAAAAGATAGAATTTCAAAAATTTGAAAAATTCAAACTTTTCAATAGAGTAAAAAGCGTAAAGTTTAGGAAGTTATGAAGGAGTATCTGAGGACTTGGATATTATAGGATTCAATTTCTTTTCACTGCAAAAATACTTGAAAGAGAGTTACACCAGAAAACTAACCCGAACGTGTTGGCCAAAGATGAAACAAATACTTTTGATGCGTTCTTGTTATAAACTATTTGGCTGTTTGTACCATTTCAATGATTATTCTCCTAACAAATTTTTAGGCTTATTTCAATGCTGTATACAGAAAGGTTTTATTATTATTATTATTATTATTATTATTATTATTATTTTGAAAAAAATATCACCTCCCATAAACACTGAGGTGAGGACAATGCTTATGTTGTGCAAAAGCTTTTAAAGAAATGTTTCTCGTTTGCATTCCTGCATAACGCTTTAACTTAGGCGCAACTGTAAAATTTACAGTTCTTCAGACATGAAAAGCAATAGTTATACATTTTGTTTTTTGCCACAGGCAGAGGAACGAACAGTCATGCGCAAAATACTCCCGCTTCTCTACAATCTGTCCTATTAAAACTTAAGTAAAACGATAGCACACCATACCACACTGTTGTCAGCGTTATTGAAGTACCGAGAGATCCTTAATACTATACAAGCCCAATTTCAGCCATATCTGACAAGGAAATTCTGCCGATTTGAAAACTCAGATAAATTTAACACGGAACGTCCTATAAGATATCCTCCTACATTCCAATCAGGGCAAGGAATAGGGTAATCCCAACTTATACCTTTTTAAGGTAATTTTACATTATGACCACTTATTTCAACTAATATTAAATGAAAGCGCTTTGGAAATGTACTCGACATCGTCACATGCCATCCACAAATCATTCAACATATTTAGAAAGAAAATTTCATCAACTAAATTTTCCACTCTCATACTGCAATATAACGTGACTTTCAGCCTCTCTCAAATTTAACCAAATTCCACTTAATTAATTAATATTCTGTCTTCGCTGCAGAGACGTTTCCCATATATTTTAGTGACTGAAAAAAATGGCATTCTAATTTTTAGGTTTAAAATATAAGTAGGACCTAAAGAATTTCTCTACGAGACTTTTTCTGTCTTGATAACGTTTTAGAAGTTCGTTTTAAAGACAAGGAATTATATTTCATTTTAAATGACGTCCTATTCATTTACAAATATTTTTCAATTAAAAAGATATCAAACGTTTATGTAAATAATAAATATTAAATATATTAAAATATATATTACTTGGAAACAATTACGATAATGTTCTTTATAATCTATACAACATTTGGGGGGGGGGGGAGGTGAGTAGATCTAAATGGCTTTCCAAAGATTTAGTAGTTCTTAAGTATATAATCCTCAAAGGAGAGATTACGATATTGCAAGCATTCTCTATGGTTTCTGATTGGAGTCCTTATTTGAGATGTAAATTACATCCATTTCCGAGAGTAAGATGAGCTTTGTGGGTAATTCAAAAAGACGTATGACACCGCAGTTCAAAACAACTGTCGAAATAAAAGTAAACCCTGAAAATTTAGTATAATTTAGTAATTTAGTAAATAAGTATAACTTAGTAAATTCTCAATGACTTTAAATTTCCGAGCATTAGTTTAGATTTTGAAATTCAATTTCCATATATATATATTATATATATATATATTTATATATATATATATATATATATATGAGGGGTCCGAACGACGGTTCAGGATCGACCTGCGGTCGATCCCTCTGTAGCGTCCCGTCTCATTCGCGGGATTTAGTGGAGGGGATTGCTTTCCGATCTTTTCCTGCCCTCGTAGCAAGCCACGCATGGCTGTGAGGGACTTGATACAGGAATCTGTCTAACTGGTTCTTGAAATTATTGGTGTGCTGGGGGTTCCTCAGTGCTTTGTTTTCCATCCTCATTTTCGTGACCTCCAGTCCCACAACAGCTGGGACAGTAAAAAATTTGCCTCTTTTCTCATTTCAGTTTGTTTCTATTTCGTTTCAAAGGTTAGAGACAAAAACCCTTGAGTATTTTCCATATGTATATTATTGTGTAGAGCTCGCGTCTTCTTTCGAGAGAGTAGAGTTTCAGGGATTGTAGTCGAGACCAATATAGTCTTCACCTTTCGTTTCCCCTATTTTAGACGTAAAAGTCCTTTTTATAGCTTCAATGTTTGCAATGTCTCTTTTTCTGGATGGGCTTGTGAGTACTGAGCAATACTCAATTATCGGTTGGATTAGACCAGAGCTTTCCGAACTTTTAACGTTAGCGACAAACTATTTAAGCATAACAATTTTCACGACACATTAATTAATTTTTGTTATCAAATATCAAATATCAGATAATTTTTCAGTAGGTGGTTTATCTTGTAGCCGATTTTGTTGATAGAAAAATCAAAATTTTCAAAATACAAAAAACACTAATGTGTCGCGACACACCAGTTTGGAAAGCTCTGGATTAGACTCTTCCATAATTTGAGCATGATGTTTACTTTTCTGCTGTGGAAGCTCCTCCAGATGATTCCCATTATTTTTCTAGCTGTTGTATTGCAATTATATATACACACCTCGTTAACCTCGTTGCTGTTTTGTGCGTTGGTCTCTCTTCACACAAAGGTCAAGGTCAAGCTGGTGGCCCCGTCTCTAAGTCTGGCTTGGTGGAGGAGAGAGTTGCTTTCTTGCGCTCTCCACCGTACATAGCCAGGTACACCCGGCTCATCTGTTACCGTCCTGAGCCAGGCATCTAGTCTTCTCTTGAAGACTTCAACTTCGACCCTTGTAACGTTTCTGAGGTCCTTTGGAAGCTGGTTGAAAAGTCTTGGCCCCCTGACAACCAAACTATTTTCCTTCAGTGTTGAGGAAGTCCCTTGTCGGGCCTTTAATTTGGGAACACTACACATTCTGCCTTTCCTATTTTCCAGTGTTGTTTGAATGGTAATTGTGTTTAGTTTTAGGTTTGGTACCAGTTTTTCGATAAGTTTCCATATGTAGATTATGGTGTACTTCTCTCTTCTTCTTTCCAGGGAGTACAGATTTAGTTTACGTAGTCTTTCCCAGTAGTTGAGTTCTTTGCAGTCATCAATCTTGGCTGTGAAATGTCTCTGCGTTTCTTCGAGTTTATTAATTTCTTTCTTTTTATATGGGGACGTCAAAACTGAGTAGTATTCAAGTTTTGGTATAATCAGTGTTTTTAGCAGGGGAATCATTACTGTCCTGTCTCTTCTTTTGAACATTCTTAGTACCTGTCCCGCGACTCTGTTTGCTTTATTTATCGCTATCTGATTTTGTGTTTCGAATTTGGCATCATCGGTCATTATTATCCCGAGATCGATCGCTTTCGTGCTTCTCTGAATTTCCTGTCTATCTGGAGCATAATATGCAGTCTAAGTTCCTCTTTTCTACCATATCTCAAGAGCTGAAATTTCTCGGTGTTAAATGTTATGTTGACTTCTGACCATTTGTATATTTTGTTCGTGTCCCTCTGCAAGGCCTCCACTTCATTTACATCGCTGATTTTTCTGCTGATCTTTGTATCGTCTGCAAAGGATGTTACTATATTGTTGTTGTTTACTCCGCTGTCTATGTCTGTTAGCATGATAATGAACAGGAGTGGGGCCAGTACTGTCCCTTGTGGTACTGAGCTGCGTACTTCCGATTCTGATGATGATATACCTTGAATTTTGACGACCTGTAGACGTTCTCTGAGGAAGTTGTAGATCCATTTTCCCATTTTGCCTGTTATTCCCATATATTTCATTTCATATGCTATTATACCATGATCACATTTGTCGAAAGCTTTAGCAAAATCTGTGTGTATGACATCGTAGTTGTCATTGCCTTCAGTGCATCTAGGATATTGTTGTAGTGTTCTATTAGTTGAGATAGGTATGATCTACCTGATCGGAATCAGTGCTGATTTTCGTTGAATCTTTCCAGTGTCTCCAAGAAATCATAAATTCTCTCTCTAACTATTCTTTCAAATGAGGGGTCGCGCGTCTTAAGGTACCTAAGCGCCACCACAGGCGAAAACGTGTTCTTGATGGATATCACTATTTTCACCCTTCCTCTATCGCGTAGTTTGGGTTATAATGACCTTACGACACTAGAAGTATGGTTGAAAACCTTCTAAAGCGAACTACTTTTTTCACCTCTATCGCCATCCAAAAGTTCACCCAAAGTTCGGCATAATAAGAAAATAAAAAAAAAAAATATATATATATAAAATATAAAATATGAAAATCTATTCCAAAAACTCATCAACTTCTTCATTAGCATACTTAGAACTCTAATTTAGCCAAAAATGAACGTTCTAGCTCAATTAATAACATAGATACTATTGCCAGAATATTGCTGAACTTTGGAGGCGATTTCTGACGAATTTTAATTTTGACGCTTAGGTACCTTAAGACGCGGGACCCCTCAAATACTCTGGTGAGGTGGGACGTCAATGACACTGGTCTATAGTTCTTTGCTTGAGATCTGTCCCCTCCTTTATATATAGGGACAATGTTTGCTCTTTCCAAGATGCTCGGTATTTCCCCAGTGTCTAGGGTTCTTCTCAATATCTAGTATAAAGGTGTATTTCATTTTCACAGTTTTTAATCAATAACGCGTTCCATTTGTCCGGACCTGCAGCTGAATGTGGTTTCATTTGTCCTATAACTCTCGCTACATCTTCTGGGTTAAAATCAAAGCCTCTTATACACTCTCCTTGCAATTTCTCTTCAAGGAATGCATCTATGTCAGGTATTGCTTTGTCACTTTTCGGGGTACTAAAAACTGATTCATACTGGGCTCTCAATGTTTCAGATATTTCTTTTAGATCGTCTGTTAGTTCATTATTTCTCTTCCTTAAGGGCCCAATAGCGGCGCGCGTTTTTGTTTTCCTTTTTGCATAGCTGTAGAAGTATTTTGGATTTTCCTTTATTGCTTCTACCGCCTTTTCCTCTTCCCTCTCTGTATGGTCCTTAATCAGGGCTTGTATTTCCCTATCGATACCTTCTAGTTTTTCTTGTATTACTTTCCTGGCATTATCTCCGCAGTTGCTTAACTTCGCCTCCACTCTCTTTCTTTTGCAGAACATTCTTCTCTTCTGCCTCTCTAGCCAGATCCTCATTCCTTTTGGTTGTGATTTCAAGGCATATTTTTCTAAAATTCTCAGCGTTTTTTCTTCCAGTATATATATATATATATATATATATATATATATATATATATATATATATATATATATATATATATATATATACGCAGCGTGTCTCAGAAGTCGCGCACCGTAGGCTTTATCCAGATTTACGAGGTTTACGAGTCGAAATGGTTTATAAGTAATGTTTAATTACAATATATGTTCGATAATGTTCGAATAATGAAATTAATAGTATGTACAGTTAATCAAAAGCTATCTTAAAATAATTAAATTGAATGTAGCTACATTAGCCAATGGTGCGCGACTTCTGAGACACCATTTCAACGTAGCTTCATTCAATTTAATTATTTTAAGGTAGCTTTTTGATTAACTGTACATACTATTAATTTTATTATTCGAATATTATTGAACATATATTGTAATTAAACATCACTTATAAACCATTTCGACTCGTAAACCTCGTAAATCTGAATAAAGCCTATGGTGCGCGACTTCTGAGACACTGTATATATATTATATGTTACACACAGACCATACATAGAACAAGGAACTCTTCTAGGAAAATTAAATCCACTATAGTCCGAATAAATAATGGTAAATGACAAACACTATAGTTTTTTCTTTTTCACGATGTTAGCCCGACGTGGGCAACGGGTCACTCGCAAAGAGGCCCCAAAATATAGCTTCCCTCACTCAGCTATCTGCCAAACAGATAGAATCCAGCTTTGGGATAGGATCTACGGTTTAAAGTAGCCTAGCCCCACTACATTCAGAACCTCAGTATAAGCAAGAAACTTTTTGCATTCACGTCGGATTGAATACATCAAAGAAAAAGGCGTAACTATTGTATTTTTAACCAAGGACCGAAACTTAAACCTCAACTGGGAAATTGAGCGCCCACTTTTCAAGGCACACACGTCCGTTTAATGTGATACATCTCAGACTGGTTTCTTGAGAAACTTTTATGTTACACACAGATCGTGTATGGAACAAGGAACTCTTTTGGGAAAAGTAAATACCCGTTGCCCACGTTGGGCTAACATCATAAAAAAGAAAAACTATAGTGTTTGTCATTTACCATTACTTATTCGGACTATAGTGGATTTAATTTTCTCAGAAGAGTTCCTTGTAACATAAAAGTTTCTCAGACGACCATTCTGAGTTATATATATATATATATATATATATATATATATATATATATATATATATATATGTTATACATGAACAGTCGCCCATCAGTACAAAGCACTCATGCAAAAACCTGACCCTAGAAGCGAGATATCATTCACTCGCTGCTCACGTGTTTGCCCTTTAACCAGCCTCAGCGTGTTCTTGCATCCGCTTTGGAACTCCGCATGGGAACTCAACAAGCTTGGATACAAAATACTTTGACTCTGAGAACTTCGCGCTCTCTCGTGTCTCACGGTCCGACGCCTCGCTGACTCATGTGAAAATGGATTCCTTCGTATATAAGGAGGGGTCCAGCGTTTGAGAATCAGATTCTAGAATAGACCTTCACGGGTGAGATTCTTAAACAGATCTCCTCTGATGAGACTCTTGAATAGGTCTCCGCGGGTGACGTCATGCGAGTCACCTCGTATGACATCTTAGCTTGTGCTTGATATCCTAGAACGGGTCGGTGAGTGCCTTAGAAGAGGGTCTCCCCTGGGTGAAGGGAGCATTTCACCCCGTAGGGAAATTGCTTATTATCAGAATATCGGAATTGAGGATTTGACTGAAGGAAATGCCAGCAGATTCAAACCACATTTAATTTAACGTAACATTAAATGTTAATTCTAGAACTAAGAATTAATTAATTATAACTCTCATAAACTTGTATAGAAGAAACATTTTTATCATAACTAAATCGTATTCTGTGAAGAAATATTTGACTGTAATCTGCTTGCTTGAATTTGATTAAAAATAACTAAAATTAATCAGTGACTCTCAGTTAATCCACTCTTGACTTAACGGAATTGTGGGTTAGGAAAAGATTACAGGACCCTTAAATGAAATTTATTTTCGGCGTACTCTGTGGTCACGGTTGGGTCAGACATTGAGACGGCCCAGTCGATCCAAGAGTACTATATTATACCCTCTTGGAATAAATCGAATTTACCTGACTTCCCAAGAGCCACCAAGGGCACCGGTATAATATATATATATACTTTGACTCTGAGAACTTCGCACTCTCTTTCTTTTGCAGAACATTCTTCTCTTCTGCCTCTCTAGCCAGATCCTCATTCCTTTTGGTTGTGATTTCAAGGCATATTTTTCTAAAATTCTCAGCGTTTTTTCTTCCAGTATATATATATATATATATATATATATATATATATATACGCAGCGTGTCTCAGAAGTCGCGCACCGTAGGCTTTATCCAGATTTACGAGGTTTACGAGTCGAAATGGTTTATAAGTAATGTTTAATTACAATATATGTTCGATAATGTTCGAATAATGAAATTAATAGTATGTACAGTTAATCAAAAAGCTATCTTAAAATAATTAAATTGAATGTAGCTACATTAGCCAATGGTGCGCGACTTCTGAGACACCATTTCAACGTAGCTTCATTCAATTTAATTATTTTAAGGTAGCTTTTTGATTAACTGTACATACTATTAATTTTATTATTCGAATATTATTGAACATATATTGTATATATATATATATATATATATATATATATATATATATATATATATATATATATATATCTTTTCTTTCAACCTTTCAAAGGTTCAGTGCGATGATTCCTCATTTCACGGAGGTCAAGCTTGTCGCCCCTCCTCTCGAGTTGGCCTGGTGAAGTAGTGAGTTGGTTTCTTGTACTCTCCACCTCATAGCCACGTACGCCCAGTTCATCGGGGATTGTTCTGAGCCAGGCGTCTAATCTTCTTTTGAAGATGTCCACCGCAACACCACTCGTGTTCCTTAGGTCTTTGGGCAGCTGATTAAATAGTTTTGGTCCTCTCACAACAAAGCTATTTTCTTTCAGGGTTAATGATGTTCCCCGTCTCGCCTTCAATTTGGGAACACGACACAGTCTTCCTTTTCTACTTTCCACTGTTGTTTGGGGAGTTACAGGGTTCAGAGTAAGATTAGGGACTAGTTTCTCCATTATTTTCCAAGTGTAAATAATGGTGTATCTCTCTCTTCTCCTTTCCAGTGAATATAGGTTTAGTTCGCGTAACTTTTCACAGTAATTTAGTTCTTTGCACCCCTTGATCTTGTCTGTAAAGCTTCTCTGAATACCTTCTAGCTGTATATACTGTATACACACACACACACACACACACACACACACACACATATATATATATATATATATTATATATATATAGAGAGAGAGAGAGAGAGAGAGAGAGAGAGAGAGAGAGTAAAAACAAAGAAGTATTTATTATTACAAGACCTTTATTTTAAAAATAAACTCTTTTATTTCTTGTTCGAAATAAAAATATTATTTACGACGCTGGTTGCAATTTTCAAAGTGTCAGGGTGTGATTTTGCTTTTAAATGTTCTGTATATATATATATTATATTATATATATATATATATATATATATATATATACACACTTTTATATATACGGTACTTTTATATATTCTATATTATATTATATTATATATAATATATATATTCTTTATATATATATATATATATATATATATATATATATATATATATATATACTTTTATATACACTTTTATATATGTTGACTTTTAGCTTCAAAAGCTTTCTTCCCTTTTCTGTGGTCAACCTTAAAGATATTTAGAAAGGAGCTATAATAAAAGAGTCATATCACATCCATTCAGACCGCAATTTCTCCCACCTTCATAGAATGATATTCATTTTTGCGAACTACTGAAATATTTTTCTATCATTTACATAGAGTATATCCTAGCGATAACAGTGATGCGGAACTGATATGTACATACAGGGTGGCCATAAAGTCATAGGAAAATGGGAAATATTAAAATATTTATTTATTTCTCCTTTGCGGATAATTTAGAGTTCTGAGAAAAATATCCTATGTTTTCAGACTTCATGGGCACCCTGTATTACTGTATTACTACTTTTGTCGTCAATTTTTATCCACACACACACATACAAATATATATATATATATATATATATATATATATATATATATATATATATACATACTCGATCTATGACTCGATTTACAGTACTTGTTCCTGTGGAAGCTCTTCCCATTTTTGAATGATGCTCTCGCGTAAATGAGCGACATCTTTTATCCAGTCCTGTAGACTCACTCTGCTAAGTTCTCCCATATTCCGGCCAAGAATAAAAAAAGTTATTGAAATGGAAGGAAAGCATTTCGAACAATTTTTTTAATAATTTCATGTAAATTTTACGTTAAAAATTATTTTTATAAAAAAAATATTAAAACGGTTTAATAATTTTTTGCATGTTAAGTAGAAAAATCATACTCTTTCGTTAAATGTTGATAGAATTTGAATTAGTTGATATTTTAGTCTGAAAACTTGTTTGCTTATAGATAAATACATATGTTTTATTGTGTAGACGTTTTATTAAAATTAAATGACAAATATTGATTTTATAGCCTTTTTAAAATGTACCCCTTTTTTATGGCACACCCGTTATATATATATATATATATATATATATATATATATATATATATATATATATATATATATATTATACTTATTTATATAAGAATTAGCCTATACTTATTTGTCTAGAATCAGGGTAAAAATATATATATATATATGAACAACTGGACCAAGGTATAATATACTCCAAATATTTATTACAGTTTCAGACTTTTCGAAGAACAGTTTCCATCATCCTCTTTAAATTGCGTTTCCCAAAGAAGAAATCAATTCCATTCTCTTTAAATTGCTGAGTACAAACCAATTTTTTGTATAAGTTGAACAAGATAGAATGCGACTGTGCTACGCCAGTTTAGAAGATTAGAATTAACATAAAAAAGTCACTGATGATTAGTGATGTAGCGGATGTCATTATTTTCACATCCGCGGATGCGGATGCGGATGAGGATGTTTGATTTCAACATCCGCGGATGCGGATGCGGATGCGGATGTCTACATTTTCGTTATTTTTTAGGATATATTCGAGATTTGTTGTGTTTAACGTATATAATAAGTTATTATATATAGAGAGCTGTAGCTATAATGTAGTATAATTGATTAATTGTACAATAATTGCTGTACTTTTCTCTGAACATATAAAATAATATCAAGCATCTAACTAATATAGAAATTAATTAGTGAATTCGTCTGCAAATAAATTCGTTATATTTTGTTGAGTTTCAGCCACAATTAGAAACCATAATTGTGTTACCAGGATGCGGGACGTGAACCCAACTCAAATGCACCCCACCGACCTCTTTCCCCAACCTCCACCCTTATAGAAAGAGATCTTTAATTAGCTTGATAACTATTTATATTAAGTTTAAAGTTTATTAGGCATATTTATAAATGAGTAATTAAAATAAAGTAAACTAAGATGTTCATCGTTTAATGTTCAAACTTAATTATAGGAAGGTTATGCTTAAGGAACATTAATTTTTCTGCCTTTTCTGCTGCCAGTCTGTTTCTCTTTTCATCATATATTAATCCAGCACTGCTAAATAATCTCTCGCTTGGTACGTTTGTTGGAGGACAGGCTAAATGTTTCCTTGCAAGTTTACTCAAGTATGGATAGATATTCTGCGTATTTTTCCACCAACTAATAGGATTGTCACATGCAGCCAGGCGTTTTTCTTGGTGATAGCTCTCGATCATTTTTACTACATCTTTTGACATCGCGTAGGTCTCGTCATTGCTGCTTGACTCAAGAAACTGAGAGACAGATTCTGTGATAGATTTGCTTGTTGAAGGTGTTGGTTCTGTCACTGAAACTTTTATTCTTTTGGTGGGTGGCGAAGCGACAGATTCAAGAGATTGAAGCTCTTCAACTGCTTTGCCAAGTGATGATTTAACTCGTTCTAATGTACTAGGTGAAAATAACTTAGCTTTGTAACGTGGATCTAAGTAGGTTGCAAGAGAGTAACTTCATACAAGAACAGCCTCTCGTCTTGTCGCTTGCATCACTTTTGCGCACAATGAACTAGTTCTATTAATATAGTAGAATTTGATAATTTCCGCTTATTAATGACATTTTATCTCAACGGTCCACATCCGCACGACATCCGCAGTCCAAAGTGCGGATGCGGGTGCGGTGCGGATGCGAGAAAATGTGCGGATGTTCCGCGGATGCGGATGCGGATGCGGATGTGACCTACATCACTACTGATGATGGGGACTGTGGTCTTCGAAACGTCTGAAACTGTAATAAATGTTTGAAATTTACACCTGGGTCATGTTGTTCCTCTTTAAATTGCAGTTCCCAACAACAAACTAATCATATTTATATACATTATATATATATATATATATATATATATATATATATATATATATATATATATATACTTTTTGTGCCGACATAGTCGATTACTTTGCAGTCAATGTCATTCCCATTCTCACACCCGGTCCACAAATGAGAATGCGCGAACGAAGTGAGTACTTGACTATGGATCACTGATAAGGTGGCCTCTTCAACATCAAAGACTTATTTTTCCTGATATCAATCATTTTAGTTCATTAACAAACAATTTTGTATCCGTCACAGAAAATTTTAATGCTAATAATTCCGTAGCAGGATATTGTAGACACCAATCGACCAGGGAAGTACTTCGGGGTGGAAGTTAGACTGGAGACAGGGAGTGCTGGAACTCCCGTTTCTCCCGCCACCGTCCTCCTTAGATGAACTTTTTTCCGTGTATCATCTACCCTGTGAGCAGTGAAGAATGCTCTCAAACACATACTTCTCCCTCTATTCCTCTCTCCGTCTTCTGTGGAGGGGTCACTTTTGCGGGCGTTCGCCCTTAGATTCGCCTTCCTACGTAAAAGAAAAAGGAAAGGAATCAGGAGTGAGCAACTGTGAAGTCTCATCTGTTGATAAGTTTATTGACTTTGTATTAAAAAAAGATATTTTTAAAAATCTTTCAGTGTCACATCTGAATTTGCGGAGCTTATCCTAAAAGCTATGATTACTTCCTGGCCCTTTTCAATCATCTACGGTCAGATTTAGTGTTTAGTTCTCACTCTTTGCTTTTATGGGGTTGTTTAACCTCCTTCGCAACATCTAAGGTTATATGAGGTAGGGGACCTACAGTTTTACGTGGGGATACGAACTACGAGTCGTTACATTATCTGGAAGCAGAGGATGTTCCTCTATCCAACTATTCCCCAGGCCCGGTGTCGCTTAACTTCGCTGATAGACGGGAAGTGATGTTTCCGACATTGGCCATGACGTAGCCCAATTTAAAATTTGGTTAAACAGTAATATTAAAGCCTATATAATATAGAAAATATGATGTTTATCATACTGTAAAGGATGTTCAGGTTCGGGGGAGGGGTGGGGGATATTTTAAACTTAATGAATTCATTCCGTTTCAATCACACTATTACTAAACTCACCCGAGTTTTTAACTTTGGTTATCGAATAACAGAGTTAATAAACCATTGATAAAACTGTATATTTGCAAACAGAAATGCCCTAGTAAATTCTGGAATTAGAATCACAATCGTTAGTGATCATTATCCTACTTATATTATATACCATAAGACTGCGCAGATCACTAATAAAATAACTGCTGAATATAGAACATTTTCCGATGTTCACAAAAGGAAATTTATGAGAGCTATATAAAATACTCAATTTAACTGTGATGAACTTACGAACGATCCAGCAGATCATATGTTTAATTCTTGTATGACTCCATATTTCATAGCTGCTTTCCCTTACGAAGGAAAACACTCTCTCCCTACAATATTGCAAATCCATGGATCAGTTCAGGAATTATTAATTTAATAAAGAATAGAGATAAGTTATTCAAATTGCAATTCGAAGGTAAAATTCCTAAACTACGATTATATAGTATAGAAACGAATTAACTAAATTAATCCAAATTGTATATCTATTACGACAATTACTTTTCGAAGCACGAAAGAGATATGAAAAATACATAAATAACTACAAACAGTCTTATTGGAAATCGAGTGAAGAAAATTTCAGTAGAGAAACTAACAATGTTGATAACAATTAATTTACCCGGTGATTACAAATGATCTTCCCGATTTTAAACATTTATTATGAAAAAACTAACAAAGCTACAGCGAAAAGCAAGATATACAAATAAAGAAGAACTCAAAAGTTTTATTTACAAGCTATTGAAGTTCAATGTGAGCTCCTTTTGTGGTTCTGCAGACATCAAAGTGGTATTCTGTTTCCCCCCATACATTTTGTAGTATATCATACTGAACTTTTCTAATAGCTTCACGTATCCTTCCCTTCAAATGTTCCAACGTTGTTGCCATTGGTGGAACAAAAACTTAATTTTTGACAGAGCCCCAGAGGAAGAAATCAAGGGGGGGGGGGTTAGATCGGGCGAACGAGCGGGCGAGTGGTTTATCAGAAAGGCGTATTTTAAAGGCAGAAATTTTTTTATGCCCCTCGGGAACCTTTAGTTAAGCAAAAACAATATGTGAGTTTGCCTTACATTGCCGGCTTAGAAAATGTAAAACCTTTGACGAAAGATTTTAAGTTTGCTTTGGCGTTCAAATATTCTACTGTAAAAAGTAAATTGGTTAGGAATAACGTTGCAAAACAGGAACAAGCCTGTGTCTACAGCATTCCCTGTAAAAGTTGTGATTTAATTTAGTATACGTAGGAGAAACTGGAAGAAATATTGAAACCCGTATTAAAGAACATAAATATGCCTTCAAAAGTTGTAATACTAATAATGGGATTTTTTATCACGCCAGCCAAAATGATCATCCTATAGATTGGGAATCAAGTAAGTTACTTTATAAATGCAATAATTATGTCAAACGGAAAATAAAAGAATCTGTATGGATAGAACAAGTGGATAATTATAATTTGTGCGAAGGTACTTATAAGCTGGACCCTGTAATGAGATTCTTGGTCAAAAAATCCCTTACGGCGTCGGGTGAACGGGATCTAACCTAAGTGTGAATTTCTTAAAGGTCTCTGGATTGTTTCCTTACTCGCTTTAGGTTCATTCGTTTTTTTCGGTAAAATGTAAATGGAATAATAAACGTAATAGTAATAAATGTAAATGTAATAATAAAAGTAATAAATGTAACAAATGTGGAAATAAATGTAAATGCAATAATAATAAATGTAATAATAAAGGTAATGAAATAAATGTAATAATAAATTGTAAAGGTAATGAAATAAATGTAATAATAAATTGTAAAGGTAATAATAATAAATGTTATAAACGTAAATGTAATAATAAATGCAATAATAAACGCAGTAATTATGTCAAAATAATAGAATCTGTATGTATAGAACAAGAAGATAGTTTTAATTTGTGGGAATGTACTTATAAGCGGGACCCTTTAATAAAATGCCCTTCCGGTGTCGGGAGAACGGGATCTATCCTATGTGTGAATTTCTCAATGGCCTCTGGACTGTTTTACCTCTTGTTTTTGGTTCATTCATTTTTCTGTATCCACCCGAAGAGGATGCCAGTGGGCATCGAAACTGTTGTGGAAATAAACTCTGTCTATTAGAGTGGGTTTTTATTATCATATTTTGACCTTCATGTAGAAAAGTGATTTTTTTTTGCATTTATCATGAGCTGGTAATAGTTTGACCCAAATACTTAAACTCTTGTACTTCCTGGATTGTTTCCTTACTCGCTTTAGGTTCATTCGTTTTTTTCGGTAAAATGTAAATGGAATAATAAACGTAATAGTAATAAATGTAAATGTAATAATAAAAGTAATAAATGTAACAAATGTGGAAATAAATGTAAATGCAATAATAATAAATGTAATAATAAAGGTAATGAAATAAATGTAATAATAAATTGTAAAGGTAATGAAATAAATGTAATAATAAATTGTAAAGGTAATAATAATAAATGTTATAAACGTAAATGTAATAATAAATGCAATAATAAACGCAGTAATTATGTCAAAATAATAGAATCTGTATGTATAGAACAAGAAGATAGTTTTAATTTGTGGGAATGTACTTATAAGCGGGACCCTTTAATAAAATGCCCTTCCGGTGTCGGGAGAACGGGATCTATCCTATGTGTGAATTTCTCAATGGCCTCTGGACTGTTTTACCTCTTGTTTTTGGTTCATTCATTTTTCTGTATCCACCCGAAGAGGATGCCAGTGGGCATCGAAACTGTTGTGGAAATAAACTCTGTCTATTAGAGTGGGTTTTTATTATCATATTTTGACCTTCATGTAGAAAAGTGATTTTTTTTTGCATTTATCATGAGCTGGTAATAGTTTGACCCAAATACTTAAACTCTTGTACTTCCTCAATTACTTCACCTTTCATTTTAAACATAATATCAGCTGGCTGATTACAGCTTTTAGGATGAAATTGCATAACCTTAGTTTTTGTAACACCAAAAAGAATATCATGTTTCTGTGAATACAATTCGCAGACTTTTAGTAGCCGATCCAGATCTTTAACAGAGGAACTTATTAATACCATATCATCGGCATAAACTAAGTTATTTATCCTTGTGTTATCTATACAACATCCCACTGTTGCCTCATTAAGTGAAGCAATTAAACCGTCAATATACACATTAAACAGCATAGGGGAGAGCAAGGAGCCTTGTCTCACCCCGCAAGAGGAGCGAAAACATTCGAATAGTACAATGTACATTGCCCCACCTAACGGTAAAAGATTGGTGGGAATACCAAAATTTCAATAAATTTAATATGTACATGGGAACCTTAAAATATTGTGGTTCACATATATAATGTTATAATGTTATAATGTTTCAGACCAACAAAGACCCTAGGATCCACTCATGGCTGGTCTACCTAACTGTGTTCGTAATCGTGTATTGTGTATGTCCTCCGTGGTGGCGGAGGGGACCTACAATTTTACGTGGGTTCCGAACCACAAGAACATAAGAAATTTATGTAAAAACTGCCGGTAAATTGGCAACGACCAATTTTTACGAAACTAAATAATTAGCAATTTAAAAATAATTAATTATCGGTTTAAAACTAAAGATAGAATCTCTCGATCCAGAGGATCAAGTCATAATAGACTACTATCCACAAATATGTTACACTCTATATCTATTTATAACGGACATGCAAATATATCAGATCCAAAGAATCCAGTCAATTTCATTACGGTATCCATCAAGTCACGGTCCTATCGATTGCGGACCAAGTCAAAATTTACAACCATATACATTATCAATTTAAAAATTAATTATCGATTTAAAACTAAAGATAGAATCTCTCGATCCAGAGGATCAAGTCATAATAGACTACTATCCACAAATATGTTACACTCTATATCTATTTATAACGGACATGCAATTATATCAGATCCAAAGAATCCAGTCAATTTCATTACGGTATCCATCAAGTCACGGTCCATATCGATTGCGGACCAAGTCAAAATTTACAACCATATACATTACAATATACACACTTACGAGGAAAAGTGTAGGTGTGGCTGTAAAGACTGTACAGTAATGTAGAAATGTGTGTGCACCCATTATGGGTCTCCCATTTAAAGGTGTTTGTGGGGCAAGTGAAGATCATGAGTTTTTAAATATATATATATATATATATATATATATATATATATATATATATATATACAGGGTGTCCCATAAGTCCGGCATCATAGGAGAATTGATATTTTTCTATTTCTACAAACCATAATTCATTTTTTTTTTTAATGCTCGGGATGCCAATTTCCCGTCCACCCTTCTGTTTAGTGACGAGGCTTTTTTTATGGAACTGGTGAGGTAAATCGACAGAACACCCCGCTACTGGTCTCAAAACAACCCTCACTGGTATACCTCTTCAAAGGAACAAGGTGCATCTCGGGTGATGGTATGGTGTGACATTTGGAAGGATCGCATCATAGGCCCCCTCTTTTTCGATGAACATGTCACTGGAGGCACCTACCTACGTATGCTCAAGGAAGAAGCATTTCCCAGTGTCTTGAACGAAGAGGAAATTTCCCAACATGGTTCTAGCAAGACGCGCTCCTGCACATTACAGCACCCAAGTAAGGGAATACCTGTACCAACAATTCCCTGGTCATTGGATAGGACATCGAGGGCCTGTGGAATGGCCAGCTAGAAGCCCGGATCTCATGCCACTAGATTTTTATCTCTGGGGCCACTTGAAAGCGCTGGTATACGCAGAGAAAATTAGGAGTTTGAACATTTGCGGCAGCGCATTATTGGGGCATGTAACACATTACTCCTGACATCATTCACCGTGTGCTTGCTGACTGGGTATCACGTCTGAATTTGTGTATTGAAAACAATGGTAGACATATTGAGCACGTTCTGTAAATAAAAGCTTTTGTTTTGCCTTTTTTTATTATTTTTCCTATGATGCTGGACTTATGGGACACCCTGTATATATATATATATATATATATATATATATATATATATATATATATATATATAGAGAGAGAGAGAGAGAGAGAGAGAGAGATGGGATATAGAATCTAAAAATAAAATACATTGCTAGTGACTATGTTGCTATACATTGCTATACAGGAATATAAGTTATCATTGATGAAATTCAATTGTAGAGGGGAGAAGAGAACGGGCGAATAAGGTTGGAATGGAAATATAGAAAGGGATATCACGATTTGCACGGAATGATTAATTTATCTTTCAGTTTTCTCTGGAATTTTTTTTTGCGTGTTAGATTCTTTTGTTCCCTGATCGAGGATATTTCAGAGGTCGGCTCCCGTGGAGCATGAAGATCTTGTTGCACAGTCCAGAGGTTAATGCGGTTTACTGATGTACATGTTTGAATGTTTTGTGTTAGAGCGGTATTGGATTTGGGAAGCTAATATTTTGTTTTGTTTTGTATTATTAAAAATTGGATACAAACAGGAGGCAATGTTTCGTATGTAGATTTCTACTAGTTTGAGAATTTTTAACTCGTGGAATATTTTGTCTGTACTTTCATTATGTTTGTCCGATTTATAGAGTTTCCTAATAATTTTTGGAGCAAGTGTAGTTTACGTCCCCCTGTGGTGCCTAGTGTAGTTTACGTTCCCCTACATTACCCTAGTGTGGTTTGCGTTCTCCAACTTTGTCCGAGTATACCTAATCAAATAAAACGTTAAAACTAACGAAAATATTACGACTTAACCTAACCAATCGTCAATTTATACATACATACATACATACATACATACATACATATTGACGATTAGTTAGGTTAAGTCGTGATATTTTCGTTAGTTTTAACGTTTTATTTGATGGATTCATTTAAAAAATGTCTCCTAAAGATCCTAGTGTAGTTTGTGTCCCCTTTTGCGTCAGGGGGACGTAAACTACACTTGCTCCTAATTTTTGTTTATATTACACTTTTTGCCTTCCATATTTGCATAATAATAATAATAATAATAATAATTATCACGCATTTTTTATTGTAGGAAATTGTCATAATCCAAATATAAAATTTACCGTTTAAAAGTGACCTTTTTTGTGTATGAAAGGTTGGTGGTAACCCTCCTTTATCCCTGACTACCTTATCATATTTCCTTATTTCACACGTGCACACATTTGCCAGTTTTAACTTTTCACACTTTTTTTTTAAAATTCTTCTGCTCATTTCATTTCCCTCAACAAGTCAAGTACTACATTTCTCTCTTTAATTCGTTCTTTCTTACCTTTTTCTTACTTTTCCCACTTTCCTACTACGCGATATTACGCCGTTGTCCCCGCTTTATTACGTTTTTTCCTACACTTCCCCCAGTGTAACTCTTTTTTTCCTATAATTTCAGTCATATTTTCTCTTTGCTTTCGTATTTTCGTCTTTTTATGACAAATTTTATTGTCTTTCTTTAGTTATTACAATTTCTCTAATTCTTATTTCTTCTCTTTTCTCACATTTAACCTTCTTTTATTAATTTCCTTACTTAGTTTCTCACTTTTTCTCACATCAAAGAATCCTCCTCGTTAAGTTTGTTTCTTTCTTTGGACGCGTTTCCATCGACGCAAGAAACCATTTTATCTCCTTTTGTCCTCCAGCAGAACAATACAGTTTTTTTATATACATTTTAATTTGCAATATTATTATTATTATTTTATATATATATATATTATATATATATGTTACATAGTCATTATTTCTTTGTAATACAACCTAATTATTTTGTTAAAAAAATAAAATAAAAAATAGTTTGTCCTTGGTTTTATTATTATGGAATATGGGTGTTGGGTAACTTTTTTAGAGGGGATTAAACAAAAATGGAAAGCAATTGTGATTGAATATAGTTTGGTGAGTGAGATCTAACTTCTATTTAACTGCTTATACAAACAAAACCTACAACTTTACGTGCAGTTCGAACAAAGAGAAACTCCATAATCTGAACGCATCGGAGGGTCACCCATTCAACTAGACAGTGCTCAGATCAAAGACGCTTAACCTCGCTAAAACAGAAGCAGAGACGTAACGATGCAGCCACACCTTCACGATTTGGTGTTATAAGTGAAGTATAAAAGTGAAAATGTCTTTCCTATATACGACAATTTAAATATAGAGAGTGTGTGTGTGTGTATATATACATACACACAAACACTCTCTACATTTAAATTATATATATATATATATATACTCTAAATTTAAATATGAACTGACTTATCTAATCTGATATATCCTTACTTAATTATACGTAGCTTAACATTAAATCTATTCTAACTTAACCGTTAAATTACAAAGTGCTTACTTATTTTTGTTAGTTTTGTACTTTTTGAATAAATATTGAGGACCGGCCCGCGACCAACCCTTCGGTAACATCCCTTTTCATTTGTGGGGGCTGGAGAAGGAGAGTTACTGTCAACAGTCATCCTGCTTTTATAACCCGTCACACAAAGCCGGTCAGTACTTGACTTGGGTACTTATGAAGTTGTGTTTTGAGTGCTGTTAATTTAACATTTTGCAGGTTGCGCAGCTACTTCGGTAGTATCTTATTAATATATATGATGATGATGATGATGATGATGATGATGTCCTATGTTCGCTTATACGCGCCTAAACGACTAGGGTAATCTGCAACAAAATTTAGTATACACATTTAGGGGCAACCAGGGAAGGTTTTAGTAACATTCTCACCTCCCCTATGTATTTCTGGGGGTCTTTCGCTGCGCAAGGTGCAGCTAATATTCTAGTTTAAAATAGTTTTGAATATCTAATATTGTAATATTGAGAGTGTATTTTATCTTTGTTCTCAGCCCTCTCTCTTCTGTTGCATTTGGGATAAAGCAAAATCTTTCTGTCCTCTCAATTTAGTGTGATTTTACTTTCATTTTTGCAGTTAGGCACTGGTTTTTCAAGTATTTTCCACACCTGTATTATCACGTATATCGTTCATGACGTCCCTCCAAAAATATAGTTTCGGAGATCTTAGTCTTGACCCCTAATCTTCATTTTCTGCTTCTGTCATTCCAATGTTCTTTCCTTTTTCTGCATCTAAGTCTATGACCTGTCTTTTGCTATTATTCGCGTGTTGTTGGTTGTTTCAGGACTATTACGTAATTCTTTCTTGTTACCATATCTTAAGAGCTTGAATTTATCGTCATTTAAGTTCATTTTATTTTCTTCTGCTCATTTTTATAATATATTTATATCATTACCGAATTTATTTATGTCCTCTTTCGGTATTGATTATTTTCCAGATTTTTGTGCCATTTGCAAACGATGACATTCTGCTGCCTTATATCTTCGTTTATATCTGCAATCATTATGATAAATACCAAGAAGCTAATATCGTTCCTTGTGGTATAGAGTTAATTACTTAGAAAATCATCTTATCGTTCTTTTGGATAAACTCCTTACACCCAAGGGTGGTGTAAATATCATCGTAGCAGACGCGATGCTATTCATTAACTGGTTTTTGTAGGTTATATAAGCTCAAGAGAGTACCCGAATATTAAATTCAAACTTCAGAGTAAACATTTTTCCAACCCATTTTTACCATACAGTGTATATATATATATATATATATATATATATATATATGCGTACAATCCATTCAGAGTTTTATCTCTGGGATCGGACATATTTAAAAAACCGTGCATGCAAACAAAGTGCCTGCTGAAGACGAATTAAAACCCGGGATTTCTTTTGTCGCCAATGACAGCATTCAGACCGAAGAAATGGAGCGGAACTTTTAAAACACGAGCCAGTGTATCCAACTCAGTTAGCTTCGAAGCGAAAAGAAAACAACTTTCCTTTTAAATGCTTCCATATATATATATATATATATTATATATATATATATATATATATATATATATATATATATATATTATATATATAAAACTGAACATTAAAAATAATGCAGTTTTTCTACTTCAAAGCAAAAGCACTTTGCATTCAAACAATATATTTAAAATACTCTTCACAGCACCGGATGTTCGAACAATTAACTAAAATTATATAAATATAAAACCATACATCACTAAGCCAGTCAATATATTATATATATATATATATATATATATATATATGTATGTGAGATGATGTCTGTTTTATGTTCGTTTATATCCGCATAAACGAACATAATGTGCACCAAATTTAGTACAATCATTAAGGGAGATCCAGGGAAGGTTTTAGTAACACACACACACCCCTCCTAGTCCCATTCATGGCGAGGACTTGTAAGGGGTCTCTAAACGGCTAGGATAATCTGCATCAACTTTGGTATACAGATTAAGAGACAACCAGAGAAGGTTTTAGTAGCACACCGGCCCCTCCCAGTAACCCCCACTTCAACACCCCCCCTCGCTTGGTTGTGTTTCAAAGGGCTTTTGCTGCGCAAGACAGAGGGCGTTCTAGTACGTGTATATATATATATATATATATGAACCATAAAATTTATATTTAGAAAACTGCTCGGATGATGGGAAACAGGTCTCAAAATTTGACAGAATCTCTGACATTTCCCCTTCATCTTCTCTCTAACATCGAAAAGATAAAAATATATCCCGCGCGTGCCTCATATGGAATGTGTAAAGGCAGAAGGCGTTTTATTCTATAGAGAGAAAAGTCATAACTTATAATACGCCAATAAATTACATTACCGCACTCTACCATACGTTGCATGGAATATACCTCCGAAATTGTCTATTTAATATATATATATATATATATATATATATATATATAATATATATATATAGAGAGAGAGAGAGAGAGAGAGAGAGAGAGAAGAGAGAGAGAGAGAGTTATAAGGAGTTACAAAGATAATTTTTGGGTCCTAGGTGCGAGACAGTTTTTTGGACTTCCTAGTCCAATAGTTAACTTAAATTGTTTAAGCATTTAAGCTTAAATTATCTAAGGTAAATCGGAAAGATATGTTTACAGCCTTATACTAATTACCTTCATGATTTATTGCAAATTCTCCGCGTGAAAATAAGCTAGAAAAATCTCCTACTGGATAAACATTAAACTTATCTGGTTTTTACCTTCAGCTATACCAATCGTTTCGCAGTTTGTGCTGCCCAACGAGTGCCCACTTCTTTATTATTTCGCTAAAGTAACATTTCCTCATCTCTTCAGATTCATTTTAGATTTAGACGAGGAATGATAACTCACATCCAGTGAACTGTCGTCCCATAGCTTTCACTTCGTGCATGTGCAAACGTTTGGATATGGTAAAAGCTCGGCTAGTCTGGTATCTGGGAAAGGGCGATTTTATCTTTCTTTCCCAGTGTAGTTTCCGGAAGCTTCTCTGCACCACTAACATCCTGGTCCGTTTGGAGTCGTCCGTCTGCGAAGCTTTTGCCTCCGAGCAGCATTGTGTTTGCATCTTTTCGTCCTAAAGAAAGATTCGTGCTTTTGAGCTCCACAGGCGCTTTCCCTTGTTTATTTTGGCATTTTTGTCGGACCGCATGTTTCGTGCTCGGGTAGGGTTCACGCTTTCCTTCCTGTTTCCCAGGTGGAAGCCGTTCCGCAGGGAATTTTCCTCATTAACAACATTGTGTCGGCGTTTCCACTCGGGTTCTCCAGCACGATATATGTGGACGACTTATCCATCTCCTTTGCCGTGACCAGGATGCCAGTGGTTGACGTCGCCTACAGATTGCTCTGGACAAGGCCGAATATGATGAATCCGAGAAGTTCACTCAGACTTACCCCTCTTCCTGTATGGTCAATGGATTCCATACATTGATGAAACAATTCTTTGGGCTAGTGTTTGATTGGAGACTGACCTGGTTTCCTCATCTCCAGTTCCTTATGGTTTCGTGCTATGTGTTTTGGCTCACATCGCTTGGGGTACTGCTCGTACCACTCCTTTCCGCTTATACCGGGCACTTGCTTGGTTAAAGCTTGACTATGGTTGGCGAAGTGTATTCCTAGGCAACACCTGTTTGTATTTGACAATTCCAAAATTATCATATTTGTATTTGTAAAGTGTATTTCACCCCAGCCCTGATATATATATTTTCGGAAATGAGGCGGGATGCTAGAGAGGGGTCGACCAGGTCGATCCTGAACCGTCGTTCGAACTCACATAAAGTAGGATAAAGTTATATATATATATATATATATATATATATATATATATATATAAATGAATGATACAAAACCCGCCAGGAAAAGGAAATAATCATTCCGAATGCCGTGGGTTTGCATCATATATCGTAATGTATATATATAAAATTACTAGTTTGCTAGATCGATAGCACAGCATCTTAACCACTAGGATACCTATGCGGATATTAACCCTTTCACCGTCGCAAACATACGCATATAAAACTCTGTTACTTGTACTCTTTTCTGAATAAAAATTTTTGAATTTTGAATTTTGAGTAAAACCTTGCGAGCCGCCAAAAACTTCAAAAGACGTCTCTATCAACATTAATATAGTTCAGATACGGCCATAAAAAATTCGGCCCTGCACAGACATAGTTTAATTTACGAACATAACATTGTTATGAATAACGCTCAGTTATTTGTAAACATTAATAATAATGATAAAAGAAAATGGTTGAATCCTTTATTATAAAAAATACTGACAATTTTAATTTGAAACAAAGAAGTTTCTCACTTGATCTTATGACCAACTTTTTGGCTTTTAAAATCTCCCGCTTTTCGGAACATTTTACGCTAGTTCAAGCTGCCTGAAGCATGACGTTTTTATTTTTTAGTTTTTTATTTATTTTTTAAATTTTAAGTCTTGCCGGCCGAATGAAGAGATAAGTTCTAGCGAACTAAAAAAAATAAAAATATAAAAATGTGAAAAATACCGGTATTGTGTTTTTAATAATTATATATATATATATATATATATATATATAGTGGCCAGTTGACGGTAGGCCCTATAATAAATGTAATTATGTAATTAAGCTTATTAAAAATTGTTTAGGGGTCACCAATTTGATCTTTCGATCAAATAAATAATATCAATAATGAAGGAGAATTAATAGGGTGAGTTTTCTTCCTTTAATAAGCAATAAATGAGAAAAGATACAAATAAAGGTTATAATTGAGCAAATGCAAATATACATAATAAATTAAATTGAATTGAATGGTTAATTGATTATATTGTGAAATTAGATGAAATACAAAGAATTGCGCGAATGGATTAAAGTATTTATGGTTAAAATAGTAATGACAAAATATGCACATGCATGGACGTTAAAAATTGTCGCCACGTGATGGACGTTCGCTTACGATTAAAGTGATTTTCTTCATTTAAATGAGACATCATAGCCTCCAGCGAAAGGCGAAGGGCGCTCAAGGTCGCAGTGGCGTACATAAGGGGGGGGGGGGCATAGGGGCATAGGCTCCTCCATTGTAAAAATTATTACTACTCTCATTAAAGATTTTTGAAAAAGAAATTTTCAAAAATCGATAACTTTGCAACATTCACCACAAAAATTTTTTTGATGTCATATAGAATTTCAGTTATTTCATGGTTACCAGGACATATTATTAACTCAAAACTCAAAAGCAATTTTGGCTAGCTTAGGAACGTTTATATATGTCTTTATACGTACGATTAATTTGTGCAAATTTAATTCTTTGCCCATAAATTGGAAATAAAATACAACTGAAGCCTTCCACGATGCAATTCATTTTGATTCCAAATCAATCATCATCAATTTTGAGCTGACCAGTGTGTGTGTGTGTGTGTGTGTGTGTGTGTCTCCCCCTTTAAGAAATGCTGTGTACGCCCCTGGCTGTATGCCCATATAAAGAATGTTGTCAGGAGGAAAACGCGCGAATAATTAAATTATAGTTGTTAATTACAGGCGTTGCACTATTCCATTTGATTCTGTGATCATTATTAATTACATGGAGAAATACTGTATTGTTTTTTCCTACAATATATGGCATTTTGTTTGTGTTATTTTACGCTCGTTTCTAGAAGTTTGCCTGGTTTGCTTGGCCGATATACACCAAATTGGGATCTCTCTTTTAGAGAACCCCCAATTTCTTCTTTTCAGTTAGAAACAATTTTGACTGAGACAAAAATAAAAACGAGCACAAAAATATAAAATATAAAATAGTATATTAAATTTTTACTAACGAAATTAATAGAAACTTGCGGGAAAATTATTGAATGTCCGGTTAGGTCAACTGTACGCCCTTGACAATTGGTTAGGTTAAGTCGCGATATTTTCGTTAATTTTAACGAAAATATCACGACTTAACCTAACCAGTCGTCAAGGTCGTACAGTTAACCTAACCGGGCATTCAATTAACCCAACCGTTTAATATACTTTGAGTTGCTATATATATATATATATATATATCAACGTAAAGAACGACGCTTGTATAGGAGATATTCCGCGCAAGATGAGAGAGAGAGAGAACGAAACAAATGAAAAATGAGGTAACCACCCGAGAATCGAACCCGGGATCTTCCGATTGCCGGTCAGATATGACAACCATTACACCATGGGCCTCACAAATTCAAATGCCGTAATTCTTCTACATACGCGCAGAAACCAATGCCCCAAGGGGGCACCTCCCGCATGCCGTAACATTATATACATTTTAACTGCAAACACGCAGTATAATTAACGTAAAGAACGACGCTTGTATAGGAGATAATCCGCGCAAGATGAGAGAGAGAGAACGAAACAAATGAAAAAATGAGGTATACTGCGTGTTTGCAGTTAAAATGTATATAATGTTACGGCATGCGGAAGGTGCCCCCTTGGGGCATTGGTTTCTGCGCGTATGTAGAAGAATTACGGCATTTGAATGAGTGAGGCCCATGGTGTAATGGTTATCATATCTGACCGGCAATCGGAAGATCCCAGGTTCGATTCTCGGGTGGTTACCTTATTTTTTCATTTGTTTCGTTCTCTCTCTCTCATCTTGCGCGGAATATCTCCTATACAAGCGTCGTTCTTTACGTTAATTATACTGCGTGTTTGCAGTTAAAATGTGTATATATATATATATATATATATATATATATATATATGATGAATAAAACCACGAAGGGAAAAGAAACACAAAGGGGATGTCATTAGACGAAAGCGCTTGAGCACCCCTTTGTGTTTCTTTTCCCTTCGTGGTTTTATTCATCATAAATATTTTTCACGTGTCACTTTCGTGAAATAATTTTTCATATATATATATATATATATATATATATATATATATATATATATATATATATATACACACACACACACACACACATGGGGGTGCTATAAAAGAAGACAGTAAATCAATGGGGGTGTTATAAAGGAAAAGATCCCCAAATTGCAACCTTTAAAGCCAATTACAGTATTATAATTTTAGTTTAAAAGAGAAATATCTTGGAAACTATTTGTACATGCATAAAATCCATTCTAAATATCAACTATTAACTTCAGTCGTGGTCTGTACAAACTAGAAAGCATTTTCTCCAAAAAGATTAAAAAATAGATGAATATTTTAGAACGAGTCAAAGGCATGCAAAAAGCGGTACATAAAAATACCCTCCCACAAATTAAGTAATTTTTAGGGTGGATCCTTGTATAGGTATCATTTTTTCCATTCCTGGTAAAGGTCCTGTAGGAAACAAAGGCGTCGAAGTCATTTTTCATTTTCCTTTGGGGGGGTTGTATTATATATATATATATATATATATATATATATATATATATATATATATATATATATATATATATATATATATACTCCTCCCATAGGTTGGACAAAGGAAAATGTATGTGTTATGGATGTCAAGTCTTTAATTATTTACAATAGGCAAATAATCTCGTTTATTTGTTATGGCGTCATTAGAACTAAATGTTGATGACTAAATATTGTTCAGTTTGTAGACTATAAAAATCGGATCACCTGAAGATCAGGGCCCCCAGCCTTCTTTAGTTAGCCTTATAAGGCTAACTAACGAAAATATCACGACTTAACCTAACCAATCGTCAGGGGCGTACAGTTGACCTAACGATTGGTTAGGTTAAGTCGTGATATTTTCGTTAGTTAGCCTTATAAGGCTAACTAACGAAGTCTGGGGGCCCTGATCTTCAGGTGAGCCTATAAAGATATTGTTTTATATGATTTTTAGGATCACCTGAAGATCAGGGCCCCCAGCCTTCGTTAGTTAGCCTTATAAGGCTAACTAACGAAAATATCACGACTTAACCTAATCAGTCGTTAGGTCAACTGTACACCCTTGACGATTGGTTAGGTTAAGTCGTGATATTTTCGTTAGTTAGCCTTATAAGGCTAACTAAAGAAGGCTGGGGGGGCCCTGATCTTCAGGTGATCCTCTTTATATTCTTCTATAGCAATTTTACAGAAATTATATAAAAATTTGGTACTTTTCTGTTATACCCCCGCAATTTCTTCTTTCTCGGTTAGGTCAACTGTACGCCCTTGACAACTGGTTAGGTTAAGTCGTGATATTTTCGTTAAAACTAACGGATATTTTAACAAAAATATCACGACTTAACCTAACCACTCGTTAAGGGCGTACAGTTGACCTAACCGGGCATCCAATTTAATTCATTATTATATTTGGTACTGTAAAGCAAAAAACAAGAATACCATGATTTTAAGTGATCCTAAAAATGTAATTAAAAGTGGCTATTTAGCAGTTAAATGTAAGCATTTTTACACTTGTGAAATGTAGCACACTTTTTACGTGGTTCGAAAGATACAAATTTATTTTACAAAATTTCAAAAAGTTAATAATAAAAATGTTGCGTAAACAGTCTTAAAAATCGTTTCTTTTGCTTTCGAAAGTTTCCCACCAATTCTAAAGATTAACAGTTTGTCATTGATTTACTAGAACCGCCGCCGAAATTCAAGAAAACGATTCGGTACCCATAAATTAGTCCCTCCTTGTAGGTTGTCACGTTTACTATGTACGTATAATCCAACCACATTTGTATGATAGAAGTATTCTTTTCAACGAATCCTGAGGAAATAAAGTGCGCTTAAAACGCCCTTCCGTAAACTGTAAATAATTGGGCGAATTGTTATTGTTGCTTTTCTTGATTTTTGTCATAAGATTTTCGCACAAATTCTTTGACTGACTTTGTAATTTGCTGAAATTATTTATTTGAATATTAAATAGTATATCTAAAAATTACTCTTTGAAGGAAATTGTTTTGAAGTACTGATGGAAATTGTTGATAATTTTTGTTTTTAATTGGATTATTTGAACCTGTTAATCAAACTACTTCTTGTACCCACCATTTTGTAACGTAATAAAAATGATGGGAGCTAAATGATGAAACTGCGGACCATAAATAATAATTAATATTTCTTTTATTCAGTAAATTTTTTTACTTTAAATAATTAAATTAGTAGTTTATAGTTAGGATAAAAACAACATCGATGTATTTATGAAATACTGAAAGGAACCGAACGAGGTGTTGTGTGGACGTTGCAATCTCGGGTTTAAAAACTTCTATAGAATATGATTCACTGAACCAAAGTGGAATCCAATTTTCAGAGTTCAAGTAGCTTAAACAAATCTCAAGGTTCCCAGAGAAAACCAGGAATGATATATATATATATATATATATATATATATATATATATATATATATATATATATATATATATATGTTACACACAGACCGTGCATGGAACAAGAAATTCTTCTGGGATATTAAATTCAATATAGTTCGAATAAGTAATGGTAAATGGCAAATACTGAAGTTTTTCTGTTTCATGATGGAGGCCCCAGAGTTACCCTTCCATTTTGATATATTCGATCCGACGTAAATGCAACGCGTTTCTTGCGTATATTGAAGTTCTAAATGTAGCTGGCTAGGTTAGCTTTAAACTCTAGACCAGTGTTTCTAAAACGGTGGATCGCGACCCCCGCCAAATATTCACAATTTACCTCTGTAGTAGTGATTTGTGCGCAAAAAAACAAAAACAACCCCGCTTCGTGAGTTTGTTTACCCCTGTAAGGATGATAATGGGTCGTGCAGACCAAAGACCATGATATGGAGGTCGTAGGGCAAATCCGGCTGAGAAACACTGATCTAGACCCTGTCCCAAAGTTGGGTCCTATCTGCTTAGTATAATTGCTTAGTAGATGGCTGATGCCTGATGAGGGAAGCTATATTTTGGGGGCTCTTTGCTAGTGACCCGTTGCCCACGTTGGGCCTCCATCATGAAAAAGAAAAACTTCAGTATTTGCCATTTAGCATTACTTAATCGAACTAGAGTGGATTTAATATCCCAGAAGAATTCTTTGTTCCATGTACGGTCAGTGTGTGACATAATCATCTCAGGGGACCATTCTGAGTTGTAGCACATACTGTATATATATCATCAGAGCTGGGCACTTGCGGCATATTTTGCGGTACTGCGGTACTGCGGTACTACCAAACTACCAAACCGGGACCGCATAACGCAGTACCGCAAAGGATCGCTGAAAGTACCGCAGTACCGCTACCGCATTCAAATTTCCGCGTACCGGTTTGGTACCGGTTTGGTAGTTTGGTAGTACCGCAGTACAGAGCTGGGCATTTGCGGCATATTTTGCGGTACTGCGGTACTGCGGTACTACCAAACTACCAAACCGGCACCAAACCGGTACGCGGAAATTTGAATGCGGTAGCGGTACTGCGGTACTTTCAGCGATCCTTTGCGGTACTGCGTTATGCGGTTCCGGTTTGCGGTTTGCGGTAGTACCGCAGTACCGCAGTACCGCAAAATATGCCGCAAATGCCCAGCTCTGCCGCAGTACCGCAGTACCGCAAAATATGCCGCAAGTGCCCAGCTCTGTATAATATATGTATTACTGCCTCTATTTAATTACACAGAAAGTAGTATAGTATTAATAGGAAAGAAATTAAATTCTGCTGGATTTTGACTAAATATCTGACAGATCTTTGATAAGTTTTTAATTTAATTAAATACTGTAATAAACAGGGAGAAATTCACTTGAAATTTGCCATATACGTTTTTCTTCCATAAACTGAAGACTAAATTGCTTACATGAACAAAGGAATGTCATGCAAATGAAGGTAATTTTAACTCGCCGTATCATAGTGCATAAACTTCTAAGAAAAATGACTTAATAGCCTATATAAGGTGTAAAGAACGGTAATTAATTAAGTTAATAAGTATACCACATGAGACCAAAGACGTTGTATGAGAAGATACGAAACTTATGATATTTTTCATAATTTATCGTGTTATTCTGTCGAGTTAATATATTAGGTACTTGCCATCTAGTGTATGGAGTGAGAACTATATTTTGCACAAGGGCCTACTCCAATGATTTATGAATTTTAATAAATAAATTTGAAAAAATATTAAACTATATAATAATAATAATAATAATAATAATAATAATAAATAAATAAATTAAAAGTTGAATTAATTTAATTTTTTCGTGATAATTTAGTTTTCTTAACAAACACCAGATGGTAGAAAAGAAAAAAGGTAATGTAAAAGAGGGCGGAGTCACGTGTCTTGTTATAGATAGCTTTTAATGAGGCCTCATCAGGATTACAGTAGTATGGTGGTGCCACAGGAAACGACAAATGTTCCATGCAGTTGCAAGATCATTTCCGTGAATGGTCCCATTTCTTGCAATATATATATATATATATATATCAGCAAACAACCACACGGAAAAAGGAAAAAGAAACACGAAATCCGAGCGCTTTCGTGATATATTCACATCTTCAGGGACAAGAAAGAAATTTTATATATATATATATATATATATATATATATATATATATATATATATATAAATTTCTGAAACTTCACTAGGTAAGGTAGAACAAGGGCGCCACCAATATGTGGAAAATACTTGAAAAATCTACATCTGAAATTATATTTAAAGAAAAATTGGGATGGGGAGAGAAAAAATAATTTTTACATTATACCAAAGCAACATGAACGGGGGGGGGGTGCCTTGAGGGCATAAATTGCAAAAAAAATGAATAAAAATTTCGAGGTCCAAAATTATTTCATGTTTTGGGTAAAGAATTGCGAAAATTTCTGAACAAAAAATAAAAGTAAATAAATAAATAAATAAATAAAAATAATATAAAAAGCCCGATATGAAAGATTTTTCAGTCAAAGCCCTTAACCACCGTGCTTGGTATTTAATAATTTAGGTTACAGGAAGAGGACGAAAGCAAAGGGTAACTCTCTCCTTCATCAAATCTTATATAAACAATAATAATTCTGAACGGTTTGTTAAAGACCAGTGTTGAATTATTGTTCAATTGTCATATACTATATATATATATATATATATACAGGGCGTCCCAAAAAAATGTATACACACTTTAAATACTTATAAAGGCAGTGTTTATTAAAATACATTTCATTTTCAAAATGTAATAGAATCTACAGACATTATTTAATTGTTTTGTCAACGCCTGTTTTCAAACTGACGTCCGTTCTGGTCCACGCACTGCTGATAACGCGAAGCAATGGAATCGCAAACATCACGAAACATTTCGTTTGGTATTTGTGTGCATTCTCGTTCAATGGCTGCTCTCATTCAGCGACTGTTGCAGGTTTTATAGCGTAGACTTTGTCTTTTAAGTATCCCCATAAAAAAAAGTCTAGTGGTGTGAGGTCTGGTGAACGCGGAGGGTATTCTACGAAACCCCTTCGTCCAATCCACATCCACATCGTGCCAAGTACCACTCGCAATACTCCACTCTTCGGTCCGGATCATCTTCATTAATAGCATGGTCTAATCTTGGAATGTAACTTTTCCATTGACAGCGCTTCAAAATGCGTTGGACAGACGATTCTGAAATTCCTACCTCACGACTCGCTTGTCGCACAGATTTTCTTGGACTTTGGTGATACGTTTCCAGTACTCTTTCTTGCTTTGTGGGGCTTGTCGATGTGCGTGGTCTTCCGGAACGCTTCTTGTGGACATTCTGAACAGTTCCATCGGCTTCAAACTTATCTCTAATTCGAGTGATGGTAAGTCGCGTTGGTGGATCTGTTTGAAACTCCCTCCTAAACTGTCTTTGCACGTCAACTGCGTTTTCACACTTCCAGTAGCATTTTAGAATGAATTTCCTTTGTTCAAAGCTTAGTCTGACTGCCATTATTAATTCTAATGGGTTTAACTTGGAAAGAAAGAAACATCAATTGAGCTATCAGCTGTTAAAGTGTGTATACATTTTTTTGGGACGCCCTGTATATACACACACACACACACACACACACACACACACACACATATATATATATAGGGTGGCCCATAAGTACCAATCAGTTAATTAAAGCGAAAATACAAAAAATTAAACGAAGTAAAAAGTTTATAATAAGATTAGAAATATTTATTGATAATTATTTTAAGCCGATTGGGACTTATGGGCCACCCTATATATATATATATATATATTATTGGGGTTGTTTAACCTCCTTCGCAACATCTAAGGTCATATGACGGAGGGAACCTACAGCTTTACGTGGGATCCGAACCACGGGTCGCTACATAATCTGGGCGCGGAGGAACCGTCTCCCATCCAACTACTACCCAGACCCAATGTCGCTTAACTTCGCTGATCTCCGGGAAGCGGTGTTACGACATTGGCCACGACGTAGCCCACCTTATATATATATATATATATATATATATATATATTCTCAAATTAAAGGCTAGACAGGGAACATCCTCAACCCTGAAGGAAAATAGTTTTGTTGTGAGAGGACCAAGACTGTTTAACCAGCTGCCAAAAGAACTAAGGAACACGAGTGGTGTTGCGGTGGACATCTTCAAAAGAAGATTAGACGCCTGGGTCAGAACAATCCCAGATGAGCCGGGGATACCTGGCTATGTGAGGTGGAGAGTACAAGAAATCAACTCCCTACTTCACCAGGCCAACTCGAGAGGAGGAGCGACAAGCTTGACCTTCGTGAAATGAGGAATCATGGAACGGAACATTTGAAAAGTTGAAAGATCTCTCTCTCTCTCTCTCTCTCTCTCTCTCTCTCTCTCTCTATATATATAATATATATATATATATATATATAATATATATATATAATATAATAATGATGGATAGGAGAACTAAAGCCGTTATCACATTTCAATAATTTACTGCAAACATTTTGAATGTTCTTCCATCATTATTAATTTATTAATACTAAATATGGTTGTTTTTTATGTACAGTACATTACAGTTAAAATTAATGTACATTTTTATCAACATTATAAAAAAAATTATTGGATTATGTGATGTTACAATGATAGATAAGTACAGTATTATCTTTTTAATTGCAGTTATAGTCATTCGTTATTATAGTCGTTTAGGTTCGTTCACAGTCGTTCATTATTATTTATTTATTTATTTATTATTAATTAATAATACTTAGTTATTATTAATAGTAAATAAATAAATAAATAAACATATGTTTTATTTTTAATAAGAGCCCAGTAAGGACTAAAGCTTAAGGGTTAAATTAAATAAAATAAATAGTCTTGCTTCACAATTATTTATGTCATTGTAAATTGTAATAAAGGTTTTTTTTTATATGTAATATATGTAATGATTCCAAGATATGCAAGTCTTTTCATTGATTCGTGTTAATGGTGTCTTGAAATGTGACGTGTGCAACAAAGGAGATTTTTTTGTGTAGGAATATTCTCTAATGGAAGATTTTGTAGGTAGATAGAAATAATGGTATTCTTGATGAAACGTTAAGGTGTTCGTTTACTCTTAATTGATATTGGCGGCTTGTACTACCAATATAATTCGCTTGGCAGCGCGTACAATCAAATGAATATATAACGAAAGAAACCAGGTCATTCGGAAGTTTTTCTCTGCCGGATAGGTGAGATTTTATACTGTAATTGTTTGTAAATATAAAACCGAAATTTATTTGTTAGTATAGTTTTGTTAGTAGTGTATGAAGATATTTCTAAATTTTAAATGCTAAAATCACCGTAGTATGGAAACTTAAAATATTTTATGTCCTTATTAACTGTTGCAATTTTGTGCCTTGGTTTTTAAATATTTTTTAAAAGTTTCAAGTGTTTGTTGAAAAATATTCTTGAGATAGGAGTTATCTATAAAATTACTGCATTATTTCTCATTAATTGTATAAATATTTCTATCCTTAGTATGCGAATTGTCGTTGTATTATTAATATTTGTCATATGGACTATGGTCGGCCAATAAACTTTTTCATTTTCATTTCAAAATATTTTTGGAAATATATTATATCGTTGGGGAAAGATAAATTAAGTTTGAAATAATGTTAATTTTATATATGGTTGGTATGTTGCAGAAATAATTGGTACCTAAATATGTCTGGTTGGTTGAGTTTTTCTGTAAATAGAAGTATGAAATGTGTTTTGTTTTTTAGTGATTTTAATATTAAGAAAGGATAAAAAATTTTAATTTCTTCTTCCTTAACTTAAGTAGTTAAGAAAATAGTCAGAATGGTCTCGATTTGTGAATAGTAGAAATGTATCGTCTACGTATCTTTTGTAGAATTTTGGTTTAATGTTATTAGAACAAATTTGCAGCCAAATTTTCTCTTTATGACGTAAGAAAATGTTCGCCAGAGATGCGCAAAGGTGGTGATCCCATTGTAAGAGATCTGATTTGTTGATTGTTGAGAATGGAATGTATGTCAGACGTAGCTAGTGTCAAAAGCGTAGAAAACTGTTGTTTAGTCAAATTAAAGAAATTAGATAATACGTCACAGCGGTACATTTCGTCTACGGCTGTACGCAAATGTCGATAGCTTCATTGATAGGTATGTTGGTATAAATTATAAATCGACTCGTTGTCAAAGTTATTCGTAAAAAATTTGTTGGCGTCGTTAACCGAGGTTATTTCTTTTATAAATTCAAATGAATTTAAAACAGAATGTTAATTTCTCGATAATTTAGATATGTGTGGAATTATGAATTTGGCTAGTTTATAATTATGCATTGTGTAAGCTGAAAGAATAGGTCTAACTGGAATATTCTGCTTGTGTTTTTTGGTAGACCATAAAGAGTTCTTGGTGCGGATCCTGAAAAGTGTATGGATGTACGAATTTTGTTTATTTTATCTTGATCGAGTAATATTTTGTAAAAGCGATTCAGTTTATTTTCGAGTCTAAGTGAAGTTGTTAATGGATCTTTGTTTATTCTCTCGAATTTTGTTTGATCGCAAAGAACTGTATTTACTTTGCTAATGTAATCCGTTTTATTCTTTATTATTATTATCCCTTTTCCTTTATCAGGTTTGAAATTATGATCCAATTATCATCCGATATTTCTCTTATTTAGTTTTTGTTATTCTTACTTTGGAGAAGTGAAAATATTTTGTTTGGTTTAAAATTATAAAAGTACTTATTTGCGATGTTTAAAACTTGTAATTTGAATGAGAGAAAAGGCAGATTCTGTACTGTTCCAGCTGCAGTGGGACAGGGAGCCATGAAAACGCGGCTGGAAAATACTCTCGGAATTCGAGGCACCAAAACTTTTAATTGTCCTGCCCAAAGAACTGAGGAACTTCCAGCACACCAACTGAATAATTTCAAGAACCAGCTGGACAGGTTCCTGTGCATGAGAAAGCGTAGAATAGAGTAAATAGAGAAGTATTGTGGCAGGTCTTGGGTATATGTGGGGTTGTTGGTAGACTCACGAATACGGTGAAGAGTTTCTCTGGTGGAAGTATTGTATGTGTGAGAGTAAATAAAGAACTGAGGGAATGGTTTGATATAAATAATATGGTGTGCTTCAAGAATGTATGATGTCTCCGTGGTTGTTTAATCTGCTTATGGATGGAGTGACGAGAGAGGTGAAAGTGCGAACGCTTGAAAGAGGAATGAATCTGGTGTGTGACGGGAGAAGTAAAGGGTAAGAGCAGTTGAGATGGAAGTCAGTGGAAGTGAAAACTGTAGAAAATGGTTTGGACATGTTGGAAGAATGGAAGATGGCAGAGTTGTGAAAAACGTGTAAAAGAGTGTCTGCGAAGGGAGAAGGTGGGAGAGTGAGTCTGAAAAGAAGGTGGATGGACATGAATGACTGCGTGAATAAGCGTGGACTTGATCTGGATGATACACGAGAAGTGGCTGCAAGTAGATTTGGAAGAGAGAAGGTTTGTTAGAGGTATGTAAATTGGGACTCTGTCTCATTTATTTTTTTGACAAAGCCTGGAAACACCACCACCACAGATGGCGTATGAATAGCAACAGATATAGAATTTAACCACATTCGGGGGTGTTGGTTCACCAGATTACCGATATGATCGAATATGTATACTTTAGTTTCTACCTATCTCCTCATTCTTAACCGTCTATATTTTATATCCGAGCATGTCTGCTGGGAAATAAGATTTTTAATGATATACTTATTGCATAGTGATTTTATCTGAATAATTGCAGATAAATTTTTAATTATTAGGTGTTTTCTGATGTAAAGAAGGGCTGCATAAATGGAAAATACTTTCTATGAAATCATTTCAAACAAGAATGAATTCGGGATTCAAAAATTTTTGGTTTTTAACTAAAGGAGAACTTGCATTCAAATGTGTTGAAGTACAGGGTGTCAATAAGTTATTTTTGCAAATTCAACTGAAACTGAATTGAATTTGTAAATAAAATTTTTCTTTTTATATGAAAATATAAAGAGCGGGAAGTAGAAAATATATTTTGAGTTGCATATTTGTTCTGTTTATATATATATATATATATATATATATTAGTGATGTAGGTCACATCCGCATCCGCATCCGCATCCGCGGAACATCCGCACATTTTCTCGCATCCGCATCCGCGTCCGCATCCGCACTTTGGACTGCGGATGTCGTGCGGATGTGGACCGTTGAGATAAAACGTCATTAATAAGCGGAAATTATCAAATTCTACTATATTAATAGAACTAGTTCATTGTGCGCAAAAGTGATGCAAGCGACAAGACGAGAGGCTGTTCTTGTATGAAGTTACTCTCTCGCAACCTACTTAGATCCACGTTACAAAGCTAAGTTATTTTCACCTAGTACTGGGTGATCAAAAAGTAACCAACCCATGGGAAAACGATTTATTTCAGAGCAAGTGCTGGAAGTGGGCACCGTTCTGTGCTTCACACAAGTGGATACGGCGATTCATGTTCTTAAAGACCCTTAAAGATCCAAGGTGTATTTCATCTTTTTCATATATTCACCACCTGCAACAGAAGGAAAAAATCAATTATGTGCGTTTCTCCATGGGTTGCGTTACTTTTTGATCACCCTGTACATTAGAATGAGTTAAATCATCACTTGGCAAAGCAGTTGAAGAGCTTCAATCTCTTGAATCTGTCGCTTCGCCACCCACCAAAAGAATAAAAGTTTCAGTGACAGAACCAACACCTTCAACAAGCAAATCTATCACAGAATCTATCTCTCAGTTTCTTGAGTCAAGCAGCAATGACGAGACCTACGCGATGTCAAAAGATGTAGTAAAAATGATCGAGAGCTATCACCAAGAAAAACGCCTGGCTGCATGTGACATCCTATTAGTTGGTGGAAAAATACGCAGAATATCTATCCATACTTGAGTAAACTTGCAAGGAAACATTTAGCCTGTCCTCCAACAAACGTACCAAGCGAGAGATTATTTAGCAGTGCTGGATTAATATATGATGAAAAGAGAAACAGACTGGCAGCAGAAAAGGCAGAAAAATTAATGTTCCTTAAGCATAACCTTCCTATAAAGTTTGAACATTAAACGATGAACATCTTAGTTTACTTTATTTTAATTACTCATTTATAAATATGCCTAATAAAACTTTAAACTTAATATAAATAGCTATCAAGCTAATTAAAGATCTCTTTCTATAAGGGTGGAGGTTGGGGAAAGAGGTCGGTGGGGTGCATTTGAGTTGGGTTCACGTCCCGCATCCTGGTAACACAATTATGGTTTCTAATTGTGGCTGAAACTCAACAAAATATAACGAATTTATTTGCAGACGAATTCACTGATTGATTTCTATATTAGTTAGATGCTTGATATTATTTTATATGTTCAGAGAAAAGTACAGCAATTATTGTACAATTAATCAATTATACTACATTATAGCTACAGCTCTCTCTATATAATAACTTATTATATACGTTAAACACAACAAATCTCGAATATATCCTAAAAAATAACGAAAATGTAGACATCCGCATCCGCATCCGCATCCGCGGATGTTGAAATCAAACATCCTCATCCGCATCCGCATCCGCGGATGTGAAAAAAATGACATCCGCTACATCACTAATATATATATATATATATATATATGTAAAAATGAACCATAAATAATTCCCATATTCCTATATTATCTTATCCTTCATGTAATTCTTGTATTCATTTATATAGTCTCTGTATCCATTGTAAGAAAAAGTATCCATTTTAAAAATTCATGTGTTATATGGTTCATGTATTTATATAATCCTGTATATTCTTATATATTTAACTTTATATAATGCCTATACTCATATGTATGTACGTGTGTGTATTCATTTTTACATAAGGACCAAAATCGCCCAACGCGAGTTTGGATAAAATTTTTGATTTGCTTTCTACTTTGCTAAATAATTGGTGACCTGTTGTTTTTTAAAATCTCATAATCATTTTTTAGATTTCGCTTAATAAGGAATCCTGTTTAAGCTTTGCAATGTTCACATTTTGTATACACTCTCTTTCGTTATAAACAATGAGATCATGTCTTGCCTAAGCATTAAAATTGTACATCTTAAACCTTAAAATTTCACTCATATGCATATTTTAGTGTAAAGATGCATAGTCCGATTTCCACTTTTAGTTAACTTGGCAGATCATGATAACATCAGATCTGAAAAGTCGCGGTTTAAGATAAAAATATGGTTTCGTCTTCAAATATTTTGTTTACTCGTTCAAGCCTTACCACAGCTAAAAAATTTACTTATTTTCAAATATTGTGCAAAATAATACAGCCTTTTTAGCATTTAATAATAATAATGTTAGCAGTTTTTGGGTATATAAACCCACTAAAATTATTCCAGTGTCATTCAGAAGCTAATTCAGAGGCTGAGCACTACCTGTATATTTTAGCAGTAAATTTACAGTTGGAGAAACTTTTTATTGTCCCCTTCGAGCCTTGCTCTCTTCAGAAGAACTTAGTCGTTAAAACTTTCCGGATACGCTATAAGAAGAATCCGGAACCTTCAGCATTTTTAGTAAGTCTATCAGAGTCCTCCGAGCCACTATAGAAGAACTCGGAGAGTAATATAGAAGAAAACTACTTCAAGTCACACATCCGTTGCTGCCACCTAACTAGAACCCCCGTCGACTTCGAACCAACACGGGCCATAGACGGAGGGGTTAACATATATATATACACCACAAAGAAAAAGAAAAATCAATTCCAAGCTCTTTCATGTATTTAATAGTACACGTCGTCAAGGAATGAATGGTTGGGAGGGATTAATAAAAAATTAACAAGTACTGATTAAAGGCAAAAGGTATTTTAACAAGATGTGGTTCATTTTATACGTTCCTAAACTGTCATTAAAATTTTTTATAAGGTATATGAATGCACATTCCAGAGTGTCCCTTTCGGTTACGTCTTTATTACACAACTTTTATAATTTTTTTAATTTTAGGACTCTCCCAACTAATACCAGGATTTTATATATATATATATATATATATATATATATATATATATATATGGTTAATCCATGAGAATTGTTTGCTGTCCGACACGCATATTTATGCTGTTTTATTGACGTCTGAAGTTTTCTCAGTTTGATCTATATAAACGAGATATGAAGAAGTGTGAGAGACGTTTGCACGAAAATTTAGTAAACCTGGTTGGTTCACCAGATAGTAACATCCATCTGGTAGTAAACAAATTCCGAAGGACTGGGTTTGTTACAGATGAAGAACGTTCTCGACGGCCACAGATGTATTCGGGTAATTTATTAGAAACTTTCGCCGAAGGGAATTTAAAAAAAAAAAAATTACATTCCTTTAATTAAATGACACTTCTTGTTGCACACTCAAAATTTTCATACTATTTCATACTATTTCAAAATTTTCATACTATTTCATACTATTTCAAAATTTTCATACTATTTCATACTTTTTCATACTATTTCAAAATTTTCATACTATTTCATACTATTTCAAAATTTTCATACTATTTTATACTATTTCAAAATTTTCATACTTTTTCATACTATTTCAAAATTTTCATACTATTTCATACTTTTCATACTATTTCAAAATTTTCATACTATTTCATACTATTTCATTCATTTGACGAACATTTACGAGGCAAAAATGGTTCTTTTCGATGTCGGTAAAATAGTACTGTCATCTTGGAATGATTTATAGATGTTTATGGTGAGTTAAACATCATTGGTGGTATATCCATTACCTTCCTTTTAACTCTTTTCAACACACACGCAAAAATTTTACTTTATTTTATTTATATTTTATTATTTTTTAATTTTTCTTTTTTCTTTCATGCGATAATCTTGTTACAATTTGACGGACGGAAAAGGAGTATATGTGGTGGTTTTCGAATTTAGATGTGGTAGTTAGGATTGAAAAGGTGGTTTTATTCTTATTAAACCACTATGCCTGAAAGGGCTAAAGAACAGTGAAAAAAGTCTCTGAAGTAAATGAAGCTGAAGGAGATATCGTGACTGGACCGGTATATCACGAACTTCCTATAAATATATTACTCCAAAGGATGATGTTCTCGAATTTATTTGAAACGAGATAATAGGCCTAAAATTATTGATTCTTTAAAGGAAATTCGAGACCAAATGGTAAAACCGAGTTGTGGAGGGTGTAGCGTTTATTGAAATACTTTTGTAAAAGTAATATGCAAAATAACTTTATTATATATATATATATTACTCAAAATGAAGAAAAATGAATTGTAAGCATAGAGAAAAATGTTTTTGGACTGAAACAAACCTGAAGGCGTTGCAACAGAATGTTTGTTTAATTTTCAGTCTCCCAAATTTTTGTTTAGTGTTTTTTTTTATTTTCAGACTCCCAAGTTTTTGTTTTGTGTTAAAATTAATTCTGTTATTAATAATTTATTACATTAAACATATATTTGGCTTATAGAGAAAAATCTGCGAACTTGTTTATTAGAAAACAATTTGTTTAAATTAAACAAATTATCCTTATTTTGGAATTACCACAATGTCTAAACGAATTACAGAATTTTTCTCTGCATTAAAATGTCTCCATTTAACTTTGATTTACCTACTGTATATCCACTTACGCCCATTATATATATAGAAATAAATAAATAAAGTTTTTAACCCTCGCCGGATTCGAACCGCTCTCACTGATATATGATACTTCACGCAAATTTTATTTACCGACTCATTTAACCCTCTAACGCCGACTGGGTCGAATACGTACCGTTTCAATTACACGCATTTAGACTTAACCCTACAAAAACGTTCGGCGTTAAAGGGTTAAGAATTTGACTATTTATGGCTTAATTCAAAGATTTGTCGTTACATCGCTTTGCTTTGTTATTTGAATTGCAACTTATAACAAATAACATAGTTACGTATTTGGTCTAAAATAATTTGAGTTGTCACCTTTGAAAAAAACAGTAAAAAAATTGAACCGTAATTATTTCACATCAAAGATACAAAATTAAAAAGGCTTAAGTAGAAGCAGAAATGAATAAAGAAACTGGAGATCTGCATGTTCTTTCTACCTTGGTTTCTGCCAGTGGTGCGCAAACTGGGGAGCCCGAACAGTGATTAGGGGAGCGTAAAAAGAGTTGTAATCAATTAGGAAAACGGGAGTGAATGACATGAAATTAGAATGAAATAAAAGTTGCTACTGAAATCCATGAAAATTGTCCACTTTATCCTGATTAGTACTTCGCGAATGGGTTCTTCTGAAGGCTACAACTTTTCTCAGAAGAAACTACACCACACGTCCTTAACACCAAAAGATAGAGGACGTCGTCGCGAATAATTTGATATAAACATCGAACAAATTCGTTCAACATAAAAAAGTTTAGAGCAAAGTTTATGTGGTCAAAATGTTGTTCAGCCGAGTAGTGCGTTTGTCCGCTTGACGCTGGGTGGAGTTTATTCGTTTAAGTTCTAAGCACCGCCCAACGAAGCTCTTTTACAATTTGTGTTATTTGTGGTAATAAATAATTTTGTGCATCTAGTCAGACAACGCTTGTACAAAATTTTACACTCTTTTGTGAAATCGAGGAAAAGCAAGTCAGTCCATAAAATTACAAAAATATCACAGCCATAAAAATTTTGAGCTTCACATGCAAAGCCAATGAGACCAAATTTGTGAAGCTGCACTCAAAATGTAAGTAATTCGTGAGTTTAAAGTAAGTGTTAAGTTCTCACTGACTTAAAAATTTCTATTAAAAAAATTGTGTAAAATTTGTGATTAAAACGGCGTTGCCTACAAAAATCATGGACTAGTCTGAAAAATAAATCCTGCAAAAAAGGCACCTCTTTTTTTATGTCCATAATAATAAATCTTAAAGAGAACAAGGCAAGAATAATACAAAACCATTTGGCGTTAAAAATTCAAAGTTTAAAAAATATAATATTTAGCGGCTGCTCTTGGCTGCTCTTGGATATATATATATATATATATATATATAGGGTGAACCAAATGTAGGTGGACAGTAAATGATAACGTTTATTTTGAGAATACATATTTAATTTTTTTGTATACTATAATACAAAATAAAATTTAAATAAATTTAGTTATAATATTTAATATAATAAAACACAAACACCATAGTTATAATGAACACCATAGTTATAATATAATATAACACAAACCGTATTCAACCTACTGTCCACCTACGTTTGGTTCACCGTGTATATATATATATATATATATATATATATATATATATATATATATATATATATATAAAATATTGGATATATATATACATATTAAAATAGACATACTGAAACCAATGCGAAAGAGTATATATATATATATATATATATATATATATATATACATATACACAAATCTCTCTCATCCACTTATTACCCACATCGAACGTCGCTTAATTGCACTGATTTTACGGGAAGCGTTGTTGAAACACGTCAACATGTAGCCGATGAGATCACTATGGAGTAGGGATGGTAAACAAGTTGATAAGAACTAATGATTTACAGTGTGAACATACCCAGTAACTGTTTGTAATATATTCGTTCTGAAAAATTTACGTTTTCATCGAAATAGCCTGAGACTTTATAAACACCCTGTATATGAGAATGCTTCTCGGGTTTCGAACGAAGTCTCTCCAAATAGGAGAGGTTTCTAAAATTTACTGGTTACAGTAATGATAAATCATTCACACATGCACACATTTTAGGTATTGAATTATTTTCAAAATTATTACGCCTTAAAAAGACGAAAATTTTTAATATAAAAGTTAAAATTAAAAATAAATTTAAAATAATTTAGAATTTAATTTAATTTTTTTTAAAAATTGCTGTAATTTCTTTAGATTTTTTATTTATTTATTTTTTTTAATTTTTGAGAAGAAAGAATGGAGACCTTTTTTCATAATGAGGAAATGGCGAAAGGAAATGATCGAGGCAGAACCTTTCAAGTAGGTGTTGGTTTTCGACTTGAAGAGAAGTTCCATTAATCGTTTGTTCATTCGATGTGAGAATCGTTTCTTTCGAAATATATGTCCCAGTTGGAAAGTTAAAATATTAATGTCAAATGAACGCATACACACAAACACAGAGTCTGATCATATATATATATATATATATGGGATGAATTTCACAATAAAACACGTGAAATGAATGAATGCTGCAAACCACAAGGAAAAAGAAAAACGATTGCAAGGCCTTTCGTGTAGCTTTGAATACACGAAAGGCCTTGGAATCGTTTTTCTTTTTCCTTGTGGGTTTGCAGCATATATATATATATATATATATATATATATATATATATATATATATATTTTAACTGCAAACAACACACAGTATAATTAATGTAAAGAACGACGCTTGTGCAGAAGAGCATTCCGCACAAGATGAGGAGGGAGAACGAGCAAATGAATGCTCCCTCCTCATCTTGTGCGGAACGCTCTTCTACACAAGCGTCGTTCTTTACATTAATTATACTGTGTGTTGTTTGCAGTTAAAATGTATATATGTACGGCATGCGAAGGTGCCCCCTCAGGGCATTTGATTCCGCTCGTATGTAGGAGAATTACGAGTGCTGACTGATCGGGGTCCTTGGTGTAGTGGTTAGCATATCCGACCGGCAATTGGATGATCCCGGGTTCGATTCCTGGGAGGTACCTCATTTTTCATTTATATATATATATATATATATATATATATATATATTATATATATATATTGTTCAAAACATGTCCCTATTTATTTGCCCTTTATTTTACAGTATAAGTATTTTATAATGGATGTGTATTTCATTATTCGGGCTTTGATTCCATATATGCCCACATTATATACCTATACCTACACATTTCTGATCTTTCATCACTTAATAACTAATAAATATTGTATATTAAAACCGTTCTTTCACCATTTCATGCTTAAAGCAAAGAAATACCGCTACCGATAGACTTACTACAACTAATTAGTTCGTCCCGTAAAAGAAATAACTGCATTACCCCAGATTCACAGTGGTTTTAGCAGGATGAAACACCTTCACACACTGTGAAACTCGTAACTTTTTAAGGAAACATTTTTCGGGGCGACTAATCTCCCTTCATGAGCCAGTTGAATGGTCCCCATACTCACCTCACTTAACACCCCCTGACCTTTTTTGGCGGGGTTACATAAAAGACAGGGTCTATTTTACCAAGCCTAAAACATTTCAAGACCTAATGATCAAAGTCTATGAGGTAATCAAAAACATTCCAGTTGAGCTATTTCCAAAAATTATGTCAAATATTTGTGTAAGGTTGAATAGTGTATTAGAAAAAAGTGGTGATTACTCTGAACATGTTGTTTAATTAAGGTTAATGAACTCCTATGTTTTACGTACCTACTGCGTTAGTCTTTGTGTCTAGATTGCTTTTTTTTTTTTAGCTTAGAACATTTAATTAGAAATAGGGACATTTTTTAGGACACCTGGTATATACTCGTATATATATATATATATAAAGAGTAAAAAAAGGCTAAAAACTGAATCTTAAAAATTTAAATTAAACTAAAAACATGAACAAAATTTTCGAAGGAAGACATCCTTCTTCGTTCAGGTTCAAAGAAAAACTAAAAGTTAGAGAAGGAAACGAAGCTGCGACTAATTATGCGCATGCGCCATGGAACACCTGGCTAAACGAAAGTCATTCAATATATTTTTAAACTTTCGGTCATTTAAATAAATGTCATTCGTGACATTGTCAATACTAAACAATACTTTGTGTATATTAAAGTCGTCTGTACTTTTTATGAGAAAAGACTGAATGAATTTTGGGATTTTTTCTTATAATTAATCTTCTGACCAATGCGCAAACGGCAGAATCATACAGTATCATTAATTTCGGTAATGTATCAAATGGCGCATTTACTGCATTGCGTTGCTTTTAGATGTTATTCGAATTCATTCGTTTATTACTTCACTCGTGCACAGTAACTTTTTTAATAGTGTTTTAATTTTTTTCCGTTTCATGGGTGACTATTTTTAATTATATTTTTTCTTTGCTTGTTTCCGAGAATATGTGTATATTGTAAAGTGATAATTTTACTAACTGTAGACACTGTCTACTTCGTGGTCAGTGTCATAACACCATTTCCCGTCGATCAGCGAAGTTAGGCGACATTGGGTCTGGGTTGTAGATGCGTGGGGGACTGTCCTCCGCGTCTAGATTATGTACCGACCCGTGATTCAAATCCCACATAAAGCCGTAAGTCCCGTTCGTCATATGACCTTAGATGTCGCGAAGAAGGTCAGAGACTCACACCAAACAAAGAAATTGTAGACGCAATATCATCGCAATCGCAGACAGCAATTTACTTTTTGTTTACGCAAGAAGGAGGGGCCAAGGACAAATGATACTTATTTCTGATTGCGTCACCAGAAGTTGCTAAATTATCTTTTGTCAGGTAATACGCTTCGTTCGAATTTGGCGTAACCTTGTTATAAAGTTGGATAATGTTTACGCATTTTTTGTTAAGAATAACGTATAAACGCTTTAATTTAATCCATATACATAATTAGAAGCTACGCACAACGCAGATAAATTATATTACGAAGGTAATATATTAAACTTTAATATTACGTAAAATGCGTAATTCATTTACGAACAAATTTCCATAAATTTTCTTTCTTCTTCTTCTTCTTCTTCAACATAGACTTAATACTGCAGTGCATAAATTATATTAGCAGAAAAAACCTTTTTGTGGATGCGATTAACTTTCAAATTTAATTATTTCTCCATTTTTATACCCTAATCCAGAACTGCTCGAGCGCTATCAAATTTCAAATTAAGCATGTATAAACACGTTGAAATTACTATCGTAATTGTGTTCTGGTCGTATAACTTTTTGAAACGGTATAAAAAGACATTACATCTCCGTGCAGATATATAAACCGCATTAAAAGCTTTGAATTTGCTAATTTTCCAAATCTTTTTTGCTTTTCTAATCAAATGGAGCGTGAATGCAAAGATTAAAATCTAACAGTATCCAATATTCCTGGAATCGAAAATCCAACAACGATACCACGCTAAAAACTTCGTTTCCAAACATAATAGAATCACCCCCTATTAATTTTAAACTAATTTTAGTAAAAAGACACTCGGATAATGCAAGATTCTCCTTTTAATTATTCACTACAATGGGAAAAACCTTCTTTCAAATAAATTACAAAAACAATGTAAACAAAAAAAAAAAAAATTGAAAATCGTAACAAAATTTACATATTTTTATTTCGGATTACGTATCTCTGATGAGAAGTTCATTTGTGTCGTGCGAAGATTGTCAATCATAAATTATTCCTCTTTTACCTTTAATTCTAGTTTTAAATTCTTGATACAAAAAAATCGTATGCAATTTTTTTTTTTTACCGAGTTATAAAATTTATACGATTTCATATGCAATAAAAATGTAACTATTAAAATCTTATAATATATTTTTATTCGGCGTCGTCATATTAAAACTTGTACTAATGAGTGCTTTCACCCTTCGTTTATGGTGTAATATAATGCAAAAGTGGTAATCAAAGTAAGACAAAAATGATGGTATAAGTTCAAATTACACGTACAGTATATTGTTAATTTTAGCTTTATTGCCAATTTATTGCCAATTCATTGCCAATTTATTGCCAATTTATATATATATATATATATATTTCTCGGTGGTGTAGTAGTAGCGTCGCTGCCTACGAATCCATCGGCCCCGGGATCGAGACCTGGTGACGGCAGGCGGCGCGCAACAAAACCCAGCTGTTCATCCTTCCACACAATAAAGAAATTGGTTGGGAGATAAATGGGTACCATGGGTAGCCTAGTGGTTAAGACGCTGGGCTGCTGGTGGGTCGTGGTTCGGATTCCACGTTAAACTGTAGGTCTAAGGTGGAGTGATAAGCTTGACCTTCGTCAGAATGAACAATTCGAGAGGAAGTAAAACAAAGGTTAACCAAGATATATATATATATATATATATATATATATATATATATATAGAGGGCCGTGACGTAACTAGTTACTCAGTAATAGTTACTTTTTTGAGTAACTATAACGTTAACTAGTACCAGTTACTTTTTTCTGTGATAGCAAAAAGTTAGTGGCTCCTTTTGTTCACAAGCCTTCCTTGATGAACATATTGTGCACAGTGCATGTTTATTGAAACCATATAGCTAACACTATTTTTCTTAAAACAGTAACTAGTAACTAATAACTAGTCTTTTATGAGACATTAACTAGCAATAGGTACTTATTTGAGGCAGTAACTAGTAATTGTAATTAGTTGCAAAAAAGTAACTATCACAGCACAAGGAAAAAGGAAAAATGATATATATACACACACACACATATAGGGTGAACCAAATGTAGGTGGACAGTAAATGATAACGTTTATTTTGAGAATACATATTTAATTTTTTTGTATCCTATAATACAAAATAAAATTTAAATAAATATAGTTATAATATTTAATATAATAAAACACAAAACACCATAGTTATAATGAACACCATAGTTATAATATATAAACACAAACCGTATTCAACCTACTGTCCACCTACTTTGGTTCACCGTATATATATACACACAGTATATATATATATATATATATATATATATATATATATATATATATATAGAGTATATATAATTATATATATATATATATAGTATACACCTTTCAACCTTTCAAATGTTCCATGCGATGATTCCTCATTTCACGAAGGTCAAGCTTGTCGCCCTCCTCTCTGTATATACAGTATATATACTGTATATATAAGAGAAAAGCGATAAACGCAAAGACTGAGCGAAAACTTTGGAACTTCAAGTAATCACAGTTCAACAGTGTTCCAGCTTTTCTTTCTTGTGCACCAGACTGGAACACTGTTGGATTTTGGTTACTTGCAGTTTCAAGGCATATATATATATATGATGAATAAAACCACGAAGGAAAGGAAACACAAAATGGTGCTCAATCGCTTTCGTCTAATGACATCCTCAGGAACACTGAAGTACATAAAAGGGTTACAGCCTATAATAATTATATAGGTTACAGAAATAAAAAAAAAATAAAAAAATAAATTATATATATATATATATATATATATATTATATATATATATATATATATATATATATATATGCAATAAACGGAGAAGTAAAAATAAAAATTAAAAATTAAAGGATTATCAGAGAGGCATACAGATTTGTAAAGAAAAAATATCGATTTTTAGCACAAGATCAAATGAATTAAAAAATACAAATTTATACTGGAAATCTGCCCGGGTTTTAACACTCTGCCTTTTATGGTTAAGTTTCGATGTATATAAAATAAAATTAAAATTAAAAGTTAATAAAGTAGCATACAAGTTTACCAAAGATTTAGCGTTCTACCCTTCTTATCTAAATCTGTTTTGAAGGAATTCAAAACAACAGGATCGAGTTAAAAAAGACCTTTGCTTATGTGAAGTTATTTGAAAGTTGGATAATGTCAGACTCAAGAATATTTCTATTAACAATGTTGCTAGAGTGGAATAAAACTGAAGCATTATTCCAATCAATACAGTGGGATAACTCTGACAAATGGACAAAAAGGGCACTGGACAACTGTCCTGTTCTAACGGAATATTGATGCTTTTTTATACGTGTGTGCAAATCCTTTCCCGTCTGACCTATGTAAAAGGAATCACATTGTTTACAACCAATTTTATAGATAATGCCTGAATTATTGGTAGGGCTATTTTTTTACTATGCTACTTTTCACAATATTGTTATATGAAAATACTACATTAATATCCAAAAGTTTAAGTACATTAGCAATGCCTAAAAAGCCCGGGAAAAATGGAAGTACTAAAATATTTTTTGACAAAGTACGAGTGTATATTGACACGATAGAAAGTTCGTTTTGCCTTGTTGAGACAAGATTCCATAAACTCAGATGGATAACACAGATCACTTCAATACCGTTGATTTTTTCCAATTCGGCATCGATGTATTCCGGACTGGCGATATTGGAAGTGATATATATATATATATATATATATATATAATGTAATGTTATAATGTTATAATGTTTCAGACCAACAAAGACCCTAGGATCCACTCATGGCTGGTCTACCTAACTGTGTTCGTAATCGTGTATTGTGTATACACATACGAGGAAAAGTGTAGGTGTGGCTGTAAAGACTGTACAGTAATGTAGAAATGTGTGTGCACCCATTATGGGTCTCCCATTTAAAGGTGTTTGTGGGGCAAGTGAAGATCATGAGTTTTTCAATACCTCACAGTACTATGGGGGCACCGCTCGGCAGAGAATCTCTTTAATGGGGTGTGTAAGGACAGAGAGTATCCCTAACCCAAGACGCTGCCTCCCTATATCCCACAACACTTGTGTTGAGCTGTGGGATCTATCCCCACAAAGCCTTAATTTTTACTACCTTAAACTATACCCTTTCTATCAACATGCGCGTCCAATCGATTCTTAAACATGTTTATAGACGTGCTACTAATTACTTCTACGGCAAACTATTCCAGCTATTTTACTATTCTATGCGTAAAAAGTTTTCGCAACTGCTGTCTCGAACCTTCTACTTGTCAACTTACACCGTTATTTCTAGTCCTATTATATTGAGATATTTCGAAAAAGCTATCTCTATCTACGTTATCAAACCCATTCATAATTTTGAAAACCTGGATTAGATCACCCCTTAACCTCCTAGTCTCGAGTGTAGTCAATTTTAACTCTTTAAGCCTATCCTCGTACGACTTTGACCTATATATATATTATATATATATATATATATATATATATAATCATGCGGGTTGCTTCTACAGAGCTTCAATTTAATATTTAGGAGAAATCCAATGACAAGGAGAAATGTAAATGCCATGAAAAGTCTTCTTTAATGCGCAACGTTTCGAGCAAATACGCTCATCTTCAGGCTGTATGATAACAATGTGAAATTAAAATCAATAAATGAATGAAAAGCAAAACAAAGAGAATTTCTATAACCTATTCATAAAGGCAAACTTTAAAAGACTGAAAAAAGAGGGTTAAATTCTAAGTTATACAGATTTACATTTAAAATTAAGAAGCTATTTTAAATACATATAGTAAATGTGAAATTAATACACTGGAAAAATTAACAATAGTACACTGGAATAATGAAACTAACTAACCTTCACTGCAATTTCCGAGGCTAGACTGATTTAAGCACAAAACGAGAAAACATAAGATAAGATAAGATAAGATAAGATAAGATGGTGAGGGCGATTGGGGAAGGGGGATTATAAGGAATTGGGGAAGGAGGAGGGATTATAAAAAGTTTAAAGGGACGGCTGATGAGTCAACATTTAACGTAGGGGTCAAAGTTTTAATGTAAAGCGATTCCAAAATTCTAAGTGAGTTGGGACAAGTATTACAACCAAGAATTTAAAATTGTCTAAAGTGACATCAGTTTTACATTCTATACTGTGTTCCCGAATACTAGAAACTTCTTTAGTTTTTAAAATTTTACCTGTTCGGCCACTTATTCCCATATGCGAATAAAATCTAGCCTGAGAGAGCGAACAGTGCTGCCAATGTAATTCCCAAGGAGACACCTAGGGCAGGTAAATAAATATACAACACCGCTACGCAACGAGTCAGGGGTTCGATCCTTCGCTGAGAAAAAGCTACCTAAAGACGTTTTATTAATAAATATGATGCGGAAATCAGTATGATAAAAAAATTTCCTTAACAACTTTGTAAATTTAAGCTTAAATTCCTTATTCAAAGGACCCATTTCAGGTACCAAGAAATATTTTATATCCTTCGGCACTGTAATACAAGGAAGTTGAGGGCTATAAACATTATTTAAGAAGGATCTAATTAGTTTATCTACATTGAACAGGAAAACTATTATTGGTAAAGTATGATCTTAGATTATTAAATTCATCATTAAGTAAGGTAAAACTAGAGGTCAAATTATATCCTCTGAACAGGAGAGTTTTAATACAAGACATCTTATAGTTGAAATCAGTAAAACTAAAAAAATTCATGCCCAAACCAGTGAAAGTGGGTTTTCTGTAAACTGATGTAGTAATAGAATCACCGTTTTTCGAAATTAAAAGATCTAAAAAGGGAAGGGAGCCATTTTTCTCAGTTTCCATTGTATACGTTATATTGGGTGCAAGAATTTAGGAAGTTAAAGAATTGTTGCGCTTGTACCGCATTATCAAAGACAGCTATCGAATCATCAACGAAGCGTCGATAGAAAATTGGCTTGAGATGAGTTGGAGATTGACTAAAAATTACACTTTCTAAATGAGTCATAAAAAAATCAGCTGCTAACGGTCCGACAGGTGATCCATCCCTACACCATCAATTTGTTGGTAAACTTATTGTTGAAAGTAAAATAGCATTGTTTGAAGACCAATTCTAAAAGTTCCTTAAAAAGAGACAATGAAAAACCATGAAAATATCAACCGAGCTAAAAACCCTATCTAAAATAATGGCAATAGTTTCAGATACAGGTACATTTGTGAAAAGCGACTTTACATCAAAACTGACAAAAAACTTTTTTGAATCGAAGTTCTCACCAAGAAGGTCTTTTTGGAATTCAAACGAGTTATTTATAGTGTAAGCATTTTTCGCAAAGGGTGACAGGAGACTAACAACAAATTTTGCCAATTGAAAGGTGGGTAAGTTATACGAAGCTAAAATAGGACGGAGAGGTGTTCCAACTTTATGGATTTTAGGCAAACAGTATAATTGAGCAAGATTAGCACCAGATGCGAACAACTGAGAGTAAGTATCGTTTTTTATTATCTTTAAGGACTTTAGTCGTGACAGAAATCTATTAACCTGGTCTTCTAACCTTACAATGACTTTATTGACAGGTTCAAGAATTTGTTTGAATTTAGTAAGATCACTTAGGATATAACGTATACAATGGAAACTGAGAAAAATGGCTCCCTTCCCTTTTTAGATCTTTTAATTTCGAAAAACGGTGATTCTATTACTACATCAGTTTACAGAAAACCCACTTTCACTGGTTTGGGCATGAATTTTTTTAGTTTTACTGATTTCAACTATAAGATGTCTTGTATTAAAACTCTCCTGTTCAGAGGATATAATTTGACCTCTAGTTTTACCTTACTTAATGATGAATTTAATAATCTAAGATCATACTTTACCAATAATAGTTTTCCTGTTCAATATGTAGATAAACTAATTAGATCCTTCTTAAATAATGTTTATAGCCCTCAACTTCCTTGTATTACAGTGCCGAAGGATATAAAATATTTCTTGGTACCTGAAATGGGTCCTTTGAATAAGGAATTTAAGCTTAAATTTACAAAGTTGTTAAGGAAATTTTTTTATCATACTGATTTCCGCATCATATTATAAAAACGTCTTTAGGTAGCTTTTTCTCAGCGAAGGATCGAACCCTGACTCGTTGCGTAGCGGTGTTGTATATTTATTTACCTGCCTAGGTGTCTCCTTGGAATTACATTGGCAGCACTGTTCACTCTCTCAGGGCTAGATTTTATTCGCATATGGGAATAAGTGGCCGAACAGGTAAAATTTTAAAAACTAAAGAAGTTTCTAGTATTCGGGAAACAGTATAGAATGTAAAACTGATGTCACTTTAGACAATTTTAAAATTCTTGGTTGTAAACTTGTCCCAACTCACTTAGAATTTTGGAATCGCTTTACATTAAAACTTTGACCCCTACGTTAAATGTTGACTCATCAGCCGTCCCTTTAAACTTTTTATAATCCCCTCCTTCCCCAATTCCTTATAATCCCCCCTTCCCCAATCGCCTCACCATCTTATCTTATCTTATCTTATCTTATCTTATGTTTTCTCGTTTTGTGCTTAAATCAGTCTAGCCTCGGAAATTGCAGTGAAAGGTTAGTTAGTTTCATTATTCCAGTGTACTATGTTAATTTTTCCAGTGTATTAATTTCACATTTACTATATGTATTTAAAAATAGCTTCTTAATTTAAATGTAAATCTGTATAACTTAGAATTTAACCCTCTTTTTTCAGTCTTTTAAAGTTTGCCTTTATGAATAGGTTATAGAAATTCTCTTTGTCTTGTTTTCATTCAATTATGATTTTAATTTCACATTGTTAATACAGCCTGAAGATGAGCGTACTTGCTCGAAACGTTGCGAATTAAAGAAGACTTTTCATGGCATTTACATTTCTCCTTGTCATTGGATTTCTCCTAAATATTATATATATATATATATATATTATATATATATATATATGAAAATTATTTATGATGATTTATATATAATTTCAAGGAACATTAAATAACCAGTGACAGCTTAGAATACAAAATTAATTTTAAAGACTTGAAGCAACCTTCTAGCTATACAAATATCTTCTTTTATTTTTGTCTGAAATCACTCAAAAAAGAAGTTTTGGAGACCGTTTCTTCTATCTAAAGAAGTTATGTATCATTAAAAGGAGGTATTATACAAGGTGTTGCGAATACTAGTGACGAACTCGGAAAAACTATGTTTTGAGTAAATGGACTCCATAGTAGTTTTGCAAATTAGAAATCAACATAATTTTGCCAAAAATAGGTAGATTTTGATGGGGTTTGTATTATTTTGATTGAAAATTGATGGAGATTATTGTAATACTAGTAATAACTGGACTGTAATCTGCAAGAGATGCTGATTGGCTTAGCTGCCCGCCGAGTTCGTCACTAGTATCCGCGGAATTCTCCTACAATCTTCCCTGAGGGCACGATGTTTTTTCCCCTTTAAAAGAACTGAATTTTGCGAGGACTAGTGACGAACTCGCATCATGTGTCATTATCCATTTAAAAAAGTATATCCTCGAGAATATAATGGTATAGAAAACGGATTTTCACACCCATGTCGCGTTCGGCACTTGTATTCGCAACGTCTCATATCATCGGACAAGATTCAATTTATTGGAGTTCTTTAACCACCTTCCCAACATCTAAGGTCATATAACGGAGGGGACCTACAGCTTTACGTTGGATCTGAACCACGGGTCGCTACATAATCTGGGCGCGGAGGACGGTCTCCCATCCAACTACTACGTAGATCCAATGTCGCTTAACTTCGCTGATCTCCGGGAAGCGGTGTTACGACATTGGCCACGACGTAGCCCTCATCGGACAAGAATCCTTGATACCCAAAAGAAGGAAACGTTTTCCCTAGAATGCGCCATCAAACAGAAGTTGTAAATTCTAAATTTAGAATGTTTTATAATGAGTGTGAAAGCTGCACCAACGTTTCGATGTATTCGCAATCAATTAAATCGAACGGTTTAGGTACATAATATAAATACAGTGTTGCATTTGTGTATATATATATATATATATATATATATATATATATATATGTGTGTGTGTGTGTGTGTGTGTGTGTGTGTGTGTGTGTGTGAAGAGACAGGAAGTTACACTGGTAAAAAGTAAGTTTTTAAATGTGGAATTAAAAACTAAGTAATTGACGAACTGGAATAATAGTTTCTTATTGATCACATTACTTTTCCAACCAATTTTGAATTGTTGCTTAGTTTTGAAAATTTCAGTATTTTTCCGGCATGTATATGGTCTTGTTTTTAGTAGCTGAAATTGCTGAAAATCTGGTCTGTAATGCGTGTCCTCTTTCACTAAATGTAATGCGTAGAACAGGGGTGTCATTTCAAATTGGCTTGTGGGGGGGCGCGAAGAAGGCAGTGAGAGGCCCCTCACATGTCAAAATTTATTAAGTGCTACTCACAATGTACTTTATAATCAAATTATATGAACAAAAATGATTACCTGGTATCAGCTACACTGGTTATTTACAGTTACCTATCAAATTATTAAGTTAAGCAATAAATCTGAGGTAGAGGATATCTTCTAGACTTCATTTTTGCAAAATCATCAACCAAAACATCAAAATTAAGGTTTTTAAGCAGTTCATTATATTGGTAATCCACAAAATATTAGCTGCCTTTTTTTAAGAAACTATTATTTGGAGGGCTTGGAGGCCCCCCTGGTGAGCTTGGGGGGCGACCTCCCCTCACGCCCCCCCCCCTCAAGTGACACCTCTGGCGTAGAACAATCCAAACAAGGAATAATGTAGTCTATTCCTTGTACTAGTTTGGTTTGGTCACTGTAAACTGTGTTTTGTTTTTCTTGTCCTTCATGTATTTGTGTCAAAAGTTGGTTGGAATGTTTCTGAAAGAGCTTGTCGAATATTTCTGAGAGAAGACGTAACTGGAATGTGGAATCTCTTTGTACTTTTTCCTTTTAATGTTGTCAACAGCCTCGTTATTAATTTTCTTTTCTGTCATGTGTACAATGTTTCATGAAAGAAGAGGGTTTTTTTTGGTGCGTGTGTGTGTGTGTGTGTGTGTGTGTGTGTGTGTGTGTGTGTGTGTGTGTGTGTGTGTTAGACTCCTTTGTTAACGTAATACAGACTTGACATAATGTTTTACGGGAACGAGTAAAAAGACAGACCTCTTTCTCGTGGTGGGGCGATGTGAGAAGTAATGTTTCGAAGTATCCCTACACTTCCTCTCCATCTGTCTTCAGACATCAAACTTCTCAAATTTCAATGAGTACAAAAATGCTACTACCAGTCTAATAATAATTACAAGCGACCAGATAGCAATCTTTTATCAGAAAAATTACAGCTAGAAGTGTTATCCTTCCAATAGTCAATCATTACATTTATTATGATGAACTACAGTTAACCCATCTAATAAACATTTATTAAAATAAAAATAATTTCTTGAACATATACAGGGTGTCCCAGAAGTCTGAACTCGTAGGGAAACTAGACATTATATTTTTAAAGTGAAACAAACACATTTTTAATGTCAGTTTACATATTTCAGGAAAGAAAATACCTTCATGGCTCAGTATACCAATGAAGAGAAGGTGGAACTGGTATTGCTACATGTTTTCGGAAAAAGCCAGAGGGATGCATGTTCGTGAAATAACTGACATGCCCCTCTGGCTTTTTTGGGAAACATGTCGCAGTACCAGTTTTACCTTCTCTTCATTGGTATACTGAGCCATGAAGGTATTTTCTTTCCTGAAATATGTAAAATTGACATTAGAAATGTTTGTTTCACTTTAAAATATAATCTCTTTTTTCCCTATGAGTCCAAACTTCTGGGACACCTTGTATATTATGAACTAATACTCTCTATAAGATTCTAAATATCGTATATAACTGATATATAACAACCTTATATGCACGTATTAACATAATATACGTATATGTATATGTACACACACACACACAACACACACATATACGGTATATATATATATATATATATATATGAATAGAAACGACGCATCCAATTGGAAGGCCCTGGGTTCGATTCCCGGGCGGTTCGCCTCATTTTTCATTTATTCGTTATTTCTCTTCCCCGTGTGCAGAGACGCTCCTTATTTACGTCGTTTCTATTCATTATATACTGCGTGGTCATTGCAGTTAAATGCATATATATATATATATATATATATATATATATATATATATAAGTGTATATATTGAGAAGGTATGTGAATGTCCAGAAACTATTAAAAACAACCATTTTTCGATTATTTGTGTAAATTGTAGCTTCCCGCAAGGAACTTAATTTATATGACAAGTGCCGTGACTGATGACCTTTATGTTCCGGGTTTACGGGCACGAGGGAAGCCCGTTGGGGGAGGTACTCGTAAAAATGTGCCCCCCACCCCTCAGACGTGTCCTGAACTAGAACATTGTATAATTCAACAGCGAAAAATTAATGTATTAATGTATTAAGTTTATGTATTTTTTATACCAAACGTAAATCTGTTTTTTTCTTTACTAATCTAATCTTAATAAGATAATTATATAAGATAGTAATAAGATAATAAGATAATAATTATAATAAGTTAATTATAAGATAATTATAATTAATTATTTAATTATTATTAATGAATGCTTCGGTCTAATATACATGTATGCGTGAAAAATGGAAAAATGGAGATTTTTACTACTGCATTTCATTGGAATTTCACGAAAAATTAGTTTCCGGAAGTGGAACGGTGGATGTTCCAGGACATTGGTCAACCACTACAACCACCACCCTGTTTGGAATTATTTAATTTCTCTCGTAACGGCAAAGGTCATGTGACGAAGGGATTCTACGGGTAGTTACATACTCTGAACGCAGAACACGCTCATCCATCCACTAGTGAACAAACTCAGCGTCGCTTAACCTTGCTGATCAAACGGGAACGTTAATTGTTGCGACGTGATCACCACGTAGTTCTGGTCACCAAAAAGAGGCAGAGCTTCGAAGGGTATCAGTCAAAGCTTCTCTCATTCGTAAGATTATCTTCTGGATTGACAGTCATTGACAATCATTGAATATCACAAAATGTCAGCAATTAGCGTTCATCTCCAACTTTGCGTTTCATGGAAATGGCAATTCAACAATTATATAAGTACGTCACTATCACCAAAATAAAAACAGTGATTCTTAAGATTCTGAAGCAAGTATACCAAACATCTGGTTACAAAGGAAACCTTGACTGTTCAACTATGATTGCGTGAGCCCGTGTAGTTATTTACTACTGTTGTTAATAATTCACCCCTTACTTTTAGAAGAATTCCAGGAGTCCTACGCTTGTTATTAACTCTCCAAAAAGCTTCCTAGAAAAAAATCTTTATTTTAATACCTATTTTTGTCAAACACTGAATAAATTTCACAAATTATTTTCTGTTTATATTTTAAACATAAATTTCCCCTCTTTTAAAGGGTAAATATGTAGTAATAAATTTTTAAATTTATGTTTTGTTGAGTAAAATTTGAAGTATTCATTTATGCAATGTTTGTGCCACCCTATTTATATGCATATATATATATATATATATATATATATATATATATATATATATATATATATATATATATATATATATATATATATATATATTATATATATATATAAATTTTATTTCTCCGTTTTACAAAAAATTTGTTAGTGAATTTATTATTATTATTATTATTATTATTATTATTAGTAGTAGTAGTAGTAGTAGTATATTCACAAATTTAATGTTGTACTATAATAATAATAATATGATGATAATGATAACGGTTAATTGTTAATGATTGATTGTTAATGATAAGGCTCGAGTCACCATGATCTTTGCAGTTCAAATAATGTTATTAATTAATTAAGTATTAATTAGGTTGATTGATAGAATGAGTTTTCTTCCTTTATTAAACAAAATAAATGATTAGGAATGAGATAAAATGTAAGTTGGTTGTTTACAGTCGAAATTAGATGTACACTTGATTAATGACTTCAATATTAATAACGCGCGAGGTAATGATTAGTCTTTATATAAGGTTAGGTGAATGACACCAGGCCAAAATGGGGCCTGCAAAAAAGGTATTCACATGGTGGTAGCTCTCGTGTCACTGTTCTTTGAAGAGAGAGAGAGAGAGAGAGAGAGGAGAGAGAGAGAGAGAGAGAGAGAGAGAGAGAGAGAGAGAGAGAGAGAGAGAGAGTCGAGGTGCGATGATGGCGTAGGAATGTTTGAAGTAGTCCTTGTAACGAGGTTGAGATGTAAGGCAAAGCATAAGGACATGCCTTGAGTGGATCCTCGCGATGTGACGTCATCTTAGTCGTACTTGTGTGATGTCATCTTGGTCGTGTTTGTGTTGATTGAACATCGCTAAAGAATTTGAAAATGTCTCTGCCACTACAGTAGTATTGGTATTATTTTGGTTTAGCAGAGTCCGAGTGGTTCCGTCTAGGGAAGTTGAAATGCCCGGGTTCGCTCCCCACCTCCTTACTTTGACTAAAAGCTGCCTCTCGTTCAACGCGGGGAAGGCAAGGGGAATAGTTGAGCCGTACGCCTGAGCACCGCCGCGCCATCTTTTGAGTCCCTGCGGAGTCGTACTTATACAGGGTGAGCGAAAAGTCCCTTTGAACCTGTCCACTTCCAACACAGTGCAAGTACAGGTTCACTACACTTCTTGCAGGTGCACAGGGACTTTTCGCTCACCCTGTACAACAGATGGTGCGGATCCCTATTAACTTTGACCTTACAGTATAACTTTTCAAAGAATCTACTATTCCAGTTAATGGAATTACCTTAAAGGAATATCATGTACAATACCTTCTAATTTAAAAGGAAATAATCTTTCATAATAGCGTTTACAAAGCCATACTGTCTGACCCTCTTAAAAACAAAAAAAAAAAAGGGTAAAGGGATAACTCTTAATTCAGTCTCTGCGTCGCCTGAAAATTTGGAAAATGGGGTTCAGTCGAGTAAATATAACTTCAAGCTTGAGCAAATTGATTTTAGTCTTGCAATTTTCGAGTGAACAATATACCTTTCCCCCTATTCTCTCCAGCATCGCGATACTAAATTTTAACGTGGGGAGTGATCTTCACAACCCTTTCAGTACCATTTTATACTTTCTGAAAGTAAAAATGAAGTCAAGAGGGGACCAGAATAGAAGTTCGTCATTTAACTCACTTTTTCTGCTATTTGAGGGAATGCGTGTCACAGCCAGACTCTTTAGTTCCTTCGCAGTTGTTTAGCAAAATCTATATCCTTTTATTATTCAGTAAGCGTCGGCTGCTTACTTTTTTTCTCCTTTTCCATGCAATATTTTGTAAGTTGAAATTTGTCGATGTAAACCATGCGTTCATTCCAATTCCAGTTGTGGGGACTCATAGTTGCGTTTGGAGGACAAAGTGTCCGATGATGCAAGAATCCTAAATCTTGCTCAGCGGGGAGGAGAAACCAAATAAATTTAAACTATTCCAAAAGTTCTTCCTAAATGACGCGTTACTTCTTTAGTGATAAAAAATTCAGTTTTTAAGCCGAAAAGGAGCTCTTACTACTTTTAAGTAACCAAATTTATAACTACCTAAATCTCATTTTACCTATTGGCTACGGAGAACATGTCATTTCTATGCGAAATTTAAAGAAACCCGAAGCATGTAACCGAGGTAAGAATATCTGTTCTTTTAAACACTAAATAGATATGCAAGAAAGAGTTGTAATTATAGTGGTGTGTGTGTGTGTGTGTGTGCGCGACATTTTAATTGCAAAACCTTGTACATAACAAACAACCAATTTCCTTCGTAGGTAATAAAAAACTTAAACTGATCATTACAGCGAAAAGCGACTTCCAACCCTTAAAAACCACTTACAAATCGTATTTTATTTTGTTTATAAATTTATGTAAATCTTAAGAGTATTTTATAGTAGCAAATTCATTTCATTAATGGAATGGAATTATTTTTGTATAAGCTGCGATAGCACTAAATTCTTCGAAATGCTTCATAATTCCATTTCAAAACAAATTTATTACATGGAATTAATTCTTAAAATAGTCGGCAGAGTTATTGTATAATATATATATATATATATATATATTATACAGTGGAACCTCGCTTAACGAGCATAATTCGTTCCCGAATTGTGCTCGTTATGCAAAATGCTCGTTAAGCAAGGCAATTTTTTCCATAGGAATCAATGTAAAATATGATAATGCGTTCCATGCTTAAAAAATACTTAAAATAATATTTATAATGATATTTAAAGGCGTTTTTTAAATTATTATTGCATGAAATGAAAGATTATTAATAAAAATTAACCCAAAAGAGAATGTAAAATAATTAAAACGGTGAAATTTATAAATAACTTACGAAGAGAGAAGGTGCTCCTGACGCACGCAAAGGAAATGAAGGGACAGGGGAGGAGGAGAGGGTTATTGAGGGGAAGGAGGAGAATCGTCTTCGTTCAATGCAGTAACATTCTCGACGAGCTCACAGTCACTAGCTTTAAATTTTTTAGAGGCACTTTCACTTTCTTTTGGATCCTTTTTCACGAGGAAACTGTCTAGAGACATTGTGTTTTGTCTACGCTTTAAATTTTGACGAAATATTTGCTCGTTAAGCAAAGTGTCGCTCGTTATGCAAGGTAATTTTCGCCCATTCTTTTGGCTCGTTATACGAATTTCTCGTTATACGAGGCACTCGTTAAGCGAGGTTCCACTGTATATATATATATATATATATATATATATATATATATCTTACATACAACACAATCTTTAAAAAAAAGAAAATGACACCATAGTTAAGAGACTCGAATTCCCCTGGGAGACTATAAATGTCGCCATTTCTGGCTTCCCACTTTGCCGGTACCGAGAACGCAGAACCGGGAAGCGGGACTGGTTCTGCTACCACCCATTTCAGATGTCCTGCACCTCTGTCCGATTCACTTTTCATAAACTTCTGTAATATTTGGTGGCCTTTCCTCAAATTTACAATCTTTTGAGCAACACTTCTCCTCTAAGCTTCACCTTCTCTTCCTCACTGAAACTCAGGTGTCTGAGACCATTGACAGCAACCCCTTTTCTGTACTCTCCTGCTCTCTCTATACTCAATTTCATTCCAAAGATGGATGTTGTGTATATTTACGCCGCAACGACCTAACTTGCTCTCACATTCCCGAACTTGAATCTTCCGAATTCTACACCCTCTGGCTACGGCTTATATACCAATCTCAAACTAAATACATCTGCACTGTTTACCTTTTTCCTAATTGTACTAAATATTTAACACTCTTTGACTACCTCACTTCCAAAATTAAACACATTTTATCCCACCCTCCTTTCGCTAAGATCTCCGTTTTAGGTGATTTTGAAGGGTTGCCCCGAATGGCTCTATAGTTATTATGCCTCCTTGCGAAATAATAATAATAAAAAATACGGGTGTCCTATAATTTAAAAAATGGGTAGCGTTAGTTGGTTTTGGTCTATCCGCATACGTGGAAGTGGGGCACTGTTTTGGTGCACCTACGGTAAGCCTATCTCCTGAGAGAGTAGGCCAGTTTCGTATGTTACGCGCTACCCTGTTTGACTTCTAGCCTAAATTCTGTATTTAGCAATTACCACAAGTGCACTCAAACTTATCCTAACTATTGTGTTAGCTCCTTACTGAAGGCGTAGTTAGTCCTCACACTAGTTAACACGGGTAATAAACAAGAAGGAAAAAATATATATACTGTATAGTATATATATTGACTGTATACAACCGACTCTCTATAAGAAATTCTTCTCCAATAACTGAATATATCTCTCACTACGCTGCGCTCCCTTTTTCCTTTTTGCACTTCGGATTTTCATCTCGCATTGGGTAAACAACCTCTCGTCCATCTCTCTTATAAACCTAGAACTTAGAAACAACTTTTACATACATTATTACACTATTTTGTGAGTTTTACAAATTCCTATCTGTTTTATGTTATTTAATTACCTTATTTGACCTATTTAATAAGGTTAGATGTTTTAATTAATATATATATATATATATATATTAATATATATATATATATACGGTATATATACATATATATATACACACAGTGGTGTAGTGCTGTGGGAACGCGTGGGAACGGCGTTCCCTTACTTTTTTTGGTAGACGGAACGGCGTTCCCTTACTTTTTTTGGTAGACGGAACGGCGTTCCCTCACTATTTCAAATAAATCCGAACTTACAAATCTCTAACGTCATGAAATTTTAATTCCCACCCCTAGAAGAAATATGAGAAAGAATCATTAACTGTTTCATTTCTTTTAGCTTCGACTGAGGCAATGCTAGCCTATAAAGATCTGTGAAACAGTCACCACGGCGTACCAGTTGTTAACTTTTTTTTAGTTAATCATTCCAGTTGTTAGCTATTTTTATTGATCGTACTGGATATCATATATCTAATGACACTGGAAATACTGCATCTTCAACCTTTGAATATATCCTAATATCCCTGAAATTGGTCAGATTTCAAAAGATTTTTCGGGGGGGGCTTACAGTGCCCCTGGACCCCCAGCTGTATGGGCTCGCCTCGCTCGCCATTGTCCCCCCGCATCTGAGTAACACTTTCAAAATGCGTTCCCTCACTTCTTTATTTAGCACTACACCACTGTATATATATATATATATATATATATATATATATCAAAGGCTATTTAAACACTAAAACTGTTTATGAATACAGGATTAGACAAAATGGGAGGTAGAACATTACGTGACTGATATTCCCACACCTCATTGGTTGACCAAAAAAAAAAAAGTTACATATTTCAGTACAAATACGTTGAGACCTGCTCGGCTATTTTCATGCGCGCAGTCACTATTCTTTTCTGGGAATTACCTTAGGCATATTTGACTTTATATCATACCTAACTTAAGTTTTTCATTTATATTAACAATTTTTACTATATTCTACATTATTAATAAAGTCCCAAATTTTGCACTCCTAACATAAAATAGTTTAATAAATGGTGTTCATATTTGGTTTTATCTACTCATACTCAAATATTAATTTGAAACTTAAGAACACGTGCAAAGTGCAGCAGAGAGGCCTGAATTTTATCTGATGCATATTGATTTTGCTAAAAGTTATCTCTGGTTTAGTTTTTAGTTTCCGTTTCTCATACGATATTCTTCACTTGTATAGAAGACTTTTATATATAAACTTTCACTTTCTTTGTATTTAGTGAAAAAAATGATGACATCGGATGACATCCCAGACATTGTTCCCTGAATGAATTTGTGAGCAGAGCGGTGTTCTGAAACTTTTTCTTCCTCTCAAACTATGAATTTCAAATGTGAAAACATTGAAGAATTCTGAATTTGCTGAATTTCACTATAAAAAATTATAAAGAATTTTGATACAAAATAAATCCAAAATGTATATGGAGTGTTGTATCGTTTGATTAGTGAAAACCAGTGTAATTACGTATGTAATATGTAAAACTTCGAAATCAAATGAGAAAGAGAGAGAGAGAGAGAGAGAGAGAGAGAGAGAGAAATTACAACGACAAGTGGAAGCCTCAAAAACCTTTCGTTGCACTCAAGGAAGTTCCCATTAAACTAGTACACGTGCATTTTTTAATTATTCTAACAGTAGTAGAAGACTGCGTAGAAAAGCAAAAGGCTCTATCCCAACCTCCGCTCCCTTCCCGCCACAGGTGAGAGGGAAAAAGTTGACAAAAATACTTTGACCGTGGAAAAGTAACCAAGAAGATGTTCTGGACCTCTGCCTGATTCACTTTTCTTAAACTTCTGCAACATTCGTGGTCTTTTCTCAAATTTTCAATCTGTTGAATACCACCTCTCCTCCTCTAAACCTCTTCTTCTTTTCCTCACTGAAACTCAGGTGTCTGGGACGACTGACAGAAACCACTTTTCTGTACCCTCATACTTTCTCTATATTCAGATCTACAGAAGATCTACAGAAGCTAAGGCTAACAAAGACCCCCCGGGTACCTCACCCCCCTTTATGCAACTTGGGAGCTAACCCCATCCCCCATTACCCCCACCCCTCCCATTACCCCCCACCCTTTTACCATTACTGCCCGGGATAAATTTCACAAACAGACAAACAGACAGGCTAAACTACAGAAAAGAACGCAGCCGTGAAAATTTTGAGCTTCATATTGTGTCAAGATTTCTGAATCTGATCAGATATCCCCAAAACTCCCCTGACCAAATAATTGAACTCCCAATTACTGTCGGTTCAATTATTTGGTCAATAAAACTATAGAAAAGAACACAGTCATGAAAATATTGAGCTTCACATTGCCGCCCGTAATACAATTATATTATATAAATAATTTGTGAAAGTGTGACGGACGGACGGACGGACAGACGGACAGCTCTATTATACTGTAGTATAGAAGATTACTGTTATACAGGGCTATTCAAACTGATTCATCCGATTTCAACTGAGAATACTTCCGTACCTATCAACCGTGCATCAACTGGGCATACACCACATGAAAGAGGAAATCTCTAAGTTTTACAAAATCACCACGAGAGGGCTCCAAAGTCACCGCGCCGTGGCCTAGCCTAGCAACAAACAGTCAGTGTGAAAATGGCGTCCGCACAGCAGAAGGCGTTTTGTGTGTTGCAGTTTTCGAGCTGTAAATCGGTAGTCACAGTGCAGCGTGAGTTTCTTCGTGCGACTTCTTCCTTTGGGGGTACGTTAAGGATACTGTGTACGTGCCACCGTTGCCCACATCTTTGGATGAGCTCCGAACTCGCATTGTTACTGCCGTAGAGTCAGTGACAACGGACATGCTGGAGCGAGTATGGGAGGAATTCGACTATCGTGTCGACGTTGCTCGTGTAACTAGGGGAAGTCACATAGAGCATTTATGAGGTGAGAAACAAAATTTAGACAGTTTTTCCTTTGGTTGATGTATCACAAATCACTCTGTATTTGTAACATTAAAAAATATTCTCATTTGAAATCAGGTGAATCATTTTAAATAGCCCTGTATATCTACCTTCAGGTATACGACTGTAATTATATATATAACACAAAATTTTCCACGCAAATAAAAGCAATAGTGAAATCTGGCATCTTCCGCGTATTATCAGTACTAAATATCGTAGCCCTTTCAAAGGCAATTTTTGTTTTAATATTCATATTTTAAAAATACTGTAAAAAGAAGAAATATTAATTAAATTTAAAATAAACTGCATTTTAGCAATGCATTTAGTAATGCATTTTAGTACTTTTTGGTGACTTATTTCATTATGGAAATTATATTAAATATGCAGTATATATATATATATATATCAGTTAGTTTGGCATAAGGTGGCATAAAAATCACTGTCAAATAGATAAATCTGCTTTAGCTATCTCTGGAACAGATATGAATTTGCCACCTTTTCATTGCTCTCACACCCTCCTTTCCAAAACTCCAGGGATTACATGTAGATTTAGATGCAGGTAGCCCTTACTTATTTGACTGGCAGCTAGCTACTGCTAAAAACTTTTATAAAGAATGTTCACAATATTTTTTTATTTTGGTTTTATAAGCTAGTATGTTGTGGGTTAATATATTCATTATTATTGATTACACTTATAATTGTATATTATTCTGAATATTGTATACAGATGAATGTTTTAGTCTGCTTGTATGCTTCAGTTTAAAAATATGGAGATCATGCTTCGTTGTTGAGATTCTAGATTGCATTCATCTCAGTGTGTGAGAACCCTATCCTTTATTATTTTCTCAAGCACCTTACCTACAAATGAGGCCAGACTGATAATCTCAAGTAGGTATATGGGAAGGTGAATTTCTGCACCCTAGATGTAATTTGAAGTGTGTGTGTGTGTGTGTGTGTGTGTGTGTGTGTGTGTGTGTGTGTGTGTGTATTAATGATAATATCTGTCATGTTTCTAAATCAGTCTGTACGTTTTATTTTATAGCACAGATAGCTACTTTGTACCTTGCTTAAATCTTCATTGTTCGGGTTCCCAAACCTCTTTAGTGAAAAGCTTTCATTAAAATATTAATGGCTTAAAATAAGTAACAAATAAATAAATAATAAATAAATAAATACCTTACCTTACCTTACCTTACCTTATGAACCTTATGTTGTTTCGTGCGTTGGTCTCTCTTCACACGGAGGTCAAGCTGGTGGCCCTGCCTCCTAGGTCTGGCTTGGTGGAGGAGCGAATTGCTTTCTTGGCTCTCCACAAGAAAGCAACTCGTATATATACAGTATATTGTTATATATATGAAAATTATTTCAAGAAAGTAACACGTGAATAATACTTATGATGAAAATAACCACGAAGGAAAAAGGAAACAGAATGGTGTTCAAGCGCTTTAGCACCATTCCTTGTTTTCTTTTTCCTTCGTGGTTATTTTCGTCATATATATATATATATATATATATATGAAGATTGAAATTAGGAAAACATAGCTTATGACTTGTTTTCACTTTGATGGGTCCAGGTGGTTTCATGCTTTCCAACTGAAGGGGAATATCTTTGGGAGGCTACAGTGAAGACCTTCAAAGGTTATGGTAATTAGGCCTATGATTTTGTTTTAGATGTTTCTTCTATGTCACCTGTAATGCAGGATTCTCAGAGAAGGTAAGGATGCCTTAGGTAGAAAATGGCTTATTGATGTTTATAACAGTATGGAATTTGTATATGTTGTTTAAAGCGAAAGCTTTGTTTGACCATTAATAATGCAAAGAAATGGTGTATATGTGATAGGATGTTCAATTTACAATTTCACTGTCTGATTTTCAGGGAGGCAAAAGATAACCTGAACTAAATCATGATTGAAATTTCATTAACTATTGAGTTTGGAGAGACAATGTCTTGATTTTTATATATTGGTTTAAAATACTTTTTATTTTTACTTTTTATATATTTTATATATTTTTATAATATAACTGTTGATTTAAAAAATCTGTTGTTTATGCTTAGGTGAGGACAATATCCACCAATTGTAGTAGTGAAGGCCCTGCTTTAACCATAGAATAGAAGAAGAATTTGGTATGAATTGGTACTATGATGTGGTAATAAATAGTAGTTCTTTAGTTAGTTTTTAAGAAAAGCTGATGCTTTCATGACTGAGAGTTTAAAAATTGTGTAAACAGTGACAAGCTATGTAATTCAATGCACTAGTGCGATGACCTTGGTGGAAATTTTGATAGCCCGATTAATTTTTCATATGAATGTGCACCTGGCTGCGGCGGTATCTTGTAAAGTGATGGGTGTCAAGAAGTATTGGAATGTTGATGCAAGGGTAATTTGAATAGATCATTAAAATATGTGATCTAACATTAGCCTGAGACAAATTCTTCTCTCTAAAGATGCCAGTGTGTTTAATAAAGTAAAATATTGTATAATATGAGAAAACTCTGTTACCTAAAATAATAGTAAATTTTTAGGAGATTATTAAGAACTCCAAGATTTGTAAATGGTGCTCCTTCCAGTACCAGTATGCTGTCTGTACGCAGTAAAGCATGCTTTGGCCAGGCTGTGCGCGCTAACTGATAAATATACGCCGCTAACGCTAACGCTAATGCAAATAAATTCTAGCGCCGCTAACGCTACAGTTTTTTAAATTAGTGGCGTTAACGCTAACGCTAATTTTGGCGCTAATTTTTGTGAAATGTATAGCTAAGTACTATTTTTTAATAATAATAATGCATTTGTATATATTTAAATGTGTTCGCTATTTGTTATTATCTTTTACAGTGTCAAACGGGAACAAAATTATATCTTTAAAATGATTATTGGGTATTCAAGAAAATTGTGTAATTTGATATTTATAATTAAACTTACTTATTGGAAAGACATTGTCCTCCTTTACATACTCAGTTCAGGAAACTCTTTATTATTATACATTCTGCATTCAGCATTATGCACAGAAAGCAACGTAATATAGAGAATACCATTCTAAGACTCTATTCATTTTATTTATATTAGCGCTTAGCGGTTAGCGCCTAACATTGCCTAAAAATGTAGCGGCGCTATCTGTTCCGCTAACTATTTTGAAAAATAGCGCCGCTAATGGATGCGCTAATAATTAACTAGCGTCGCTAATTAGCGCCGCTAGGCACAGCTCTGCCTTTGGCCTACTTGCATAATGAGATTGGCCTACAGTTGATGGTGGAATTGCCAGATATCACAACATGATTTCACTAAGAGTAATTGAGACCTATTTTGAGGAGAAACCTTGTAAATAGATGGAATTTTTTGTACAATTAAAGTACTCACTATCCTACATATGTGCTTATTAAATAGTTATTTTTTACTTTTGATGGTAAAATGGTGGTAATGATAGATTACTAAAAAATTTTCTTATGTTCATCAGACAGAGCGCATGAGAAAATGTAAAGATAACATCATTTATTACGTGATTTGTGAACAACAGTTAATTTAAAGTGAAAATTACAGTTACGATACATAAATTAATCACTGATGAAGTATGTAAATAAAAATGTTGTTCCCATAAATTCAACATCCTGTTTTCTTTGTATACGTTAAAAATGGAATTTTACAACAAACTTATTTTAAAGTTTTGAGCACCTCTTACCCCTTACCCACTTTGCAGGCCTCTGCGCATGTTTCTGCAAATTCACATGTAATTGCATTGCACTCTACCTTTTTGCACCCATGCTACTGGGGTGACACTACCCACACCCCTTATTTTATCACTTATCACACTTACTTATCACCATCGGTAATTCTGATCTTAAACTTAAAATCATGGAATCTCTTTTTATTTACAAACTGAAATCAGATCTTAATTCTGACGAGTCACTGATAGATTTATTGTTTTATTTAAGTTATTAATTATTTTAAACTTGTGATTTTCTTTTTTTATTGATTTATTTCTTTGTCATTTTGCATTAGTTATTATATATTTTGTTTTCATTTGCTTTAAACTGGTAATTTTGTCTGTTTTAGGCTCTGATGATGGGATTAATGTGTTCCGAAACGTTGATATAATAAAAAGTGAAGAATGTTTATTGCTTCTCTGGTGCTCCTCTTCAGTGTTTGACTGCGTTTTCTATATATATACAGGGTGGGCCAAAAAAACTATTACCCTAATTTTGAACAATATAATTTTACCTTTATCAAATGTTATTTGTACAATCAATATATGTGTCCTGTATAGAATTTCATGGGCTATCTTGTGGTTAAGTTAGATATTTGCTAACTGTAACCATTATTTTGTAATTCGCTGTTATACAGACACGGGTAGAAAAACTTTCTGTTTCTACATAGTTACCTAATTGAGTCCAAGATTATGCGGAATGTGCCCTCCTCCATTATCAATGCACGCTTGCAACCTTGACTTCTCCCTTATCGATGGCAGTACCGCATGAAGGATTTTTTCTTGGTAATAAGCAGCAGTGATTTTGGCATTTTGATCAACAAAAACAGTCTCTCATTTCCCCAACTTTGAAATAAAAATGGAAACCATGACTTTTTGAGAAAAATGCGGACGTTCCCTGTAAAGTCGATCTAGACTGATAGATTTTATGTCCTGTCTTCCATAAACTCGGTCATTTTGTGTTTATTGTTGAAGCAACCGTAAAGGTCTTCTCGTCGCTGAACCATATTTTTGACGCTTCTCTGTCTGGGAATCGATCTAACAAAGCACGACATTTTTCAACTCTTGCTTGCTTATTTGATGCAGAGAGCTTATGAACTTCGACTTTTTAAAAAATTTAAGACCCAGATCTTCTTTTACTATACGACGAACACTAATGCGAGAAATACCAGTAGGTTTTGAAATTTCTTTAACGAACTTGTGGGTGTTGGGCCGAATGGGCGTTCTTCTTGACTATGGATGAAACCGTGTCAATATTTTCCTCAGTACGTGATGTTTTTGGTCTTCCACTACCTTCTTTTCGTTTGGTAGACCCTGTGATATCGATTTTCTTTATGAGATATTGAAATCCAGGTATCGTCCATCGTTTATTTGGAAACTCTTTCTTCATTCGTTTTGCACTCCAGTGTTTCTCCTTACGCAGCTGCAGGTTCAATATCAATGCTTCATCTTCAAAAGAGTATTTCATTATGTTATAACTTGTTCACCAACCATAGCAAAATGATGGCCTGAAATGAAATAAATTAATTATTTTATGTAAAAATTAGGAAAATTAATTATTTATGGAGAAACTGACTGACATCTGAAAGTATTAGTTGCTGACATTGACCACCTTTCAATTGAGCACCATATTCTGATACCTCCCTCCAGTTGTGAGCCTGTACCTCTACTTCTGGGGCGTTGAATCTAGATTCAAAGCCAGCGTTTGAAAGAGTAAAAGTATGGGTACAACATACGACCTCAGCAGTAAGATCAATATAGAGGGTGAGCCACAATATTTTTTAAAAAGTTGGGTAATAGTTTTTTTGGCCCACACTGACAAACTGTTTTTGCGCATCTGACAATACTATCCTACCATTCGAAAATAGTTTACGCATGTGCAATCGCATACAGAGTCTTTAGTGGGCACAGTTGTGAAAAGGAGGGCGCGTGAAAAAAGTGAACATAAATATGTTGTCATAAATTTGTTATCTTTGTCTCATCATTTGGACGGATGAGACAAAGTATCTTGTCCTAGGTGGTAAGGGTGTCGTCCAAATGGGCCCTAGCGAAGTTTCGCCTGTCAACTTTGTGTTTCTTCAACAACGGTGGTTTTCGTCGTGCGACCCGCCCATAAAATCCTGATCTGTTTATGGTTTTTCGTATTGTGGAACGATGAACGTGTGTGACGATGAACGTGTGTGTGTTGACGATTGCCATAGAACCTTGAAGGTCTTTAGATGTCACTTCGATTACTGTTACCATCACGAACGAGTCTCCTAATCATCCTAGGTGAGATCTTCGGTGGTCGGCCACTCCTAGGCAAGGTTGTCTTCGTCTTTATGTTCCTCTATCTGTAAATAATTTGACGAACAGGTGACACATGGATTCTATATTTCGCTATCTTCTCGTACACCTCCCAAGGTCACTCGAGAGCTCCTTCAATCTTGGCATGATACCCGATGTTCTTTATATTATCTACACCAAAAGGCTGCCTGAAATACAAATGAAACTAATTACAAAGGTGACCAATCATATTAAATATTAACACGTTCGTAGTAGGAATGCTACCTTATACAGAGTGAAATTTAGGGCAAATTTGACGATACATAAATGGTTAATTTTCGCGCGACCTCCTTTTCACGAGGGAGCGCACTACGGTTTCTGTGTACGATTATACATGTGTAAACTATTTTCATATGTTTGGTTAGTGTTGCCAAATATGCAAAAGGTTTGCCATATGTAGATACAAAACATATTCTCCAGCACAGTCATACGAAGCGATTGAAATGTGATAATGTTATAATGGTATAATGTTTCAGACCAACAAAGACCCTAGGATCCACTCATGGCCGGTCTACCTAACTGTGTTCGTAATTGTGCATGGATGGGTTAACTTTTCTGTTAATTATATATACACAGTGTGTATATACACACACACACACACACACACATATATATATATATATATATATAAGCAAACAACCACAGGGAAAAGGAAACACAAAGTCCGAGCGCTTTCGTGATATATTCACATTATCAAGGAGGAACAGAAAATAGACAGAGATTACAAAGTAAATGAGTTAAATAGACAAGCAAAAAATTCACAATCGGCACCTCAAATTAAAGGCCTTAAAGCCTTCTAAAGATTTTTTCAATTGATAACATAATCTGTAGGCTGCTAAATTACTAAATATAAAAGAAGTATATAGATGAAATTAGACAAAAAACGTTTGGAAGCATTTTTCCAATCAATGGGATGATGCTTCCAAATTAAGGTTTAGTAAATCTATTGTTAGCAGAAATATACTGGAATCAAGTGTGATCAAGAATAATGCGGATTTGGTCCTTAATATTAGTCCTGGGTTTTATAAATTAGATTCGTGCATTGTCAGAAAGCTGGCGAAGGGCCTACTGTTTTCTTGACTGCATTCTTGCCCCTTAATGGTTTGCCCTGGTTAAATAAATAAATATTATTGTAAGAACTGTTAACATATAATTTCCTGCTTTAATTAAATATTAGTGTTAATAACCATTATAATAATTTTTGTTTTCTGTACTGGTGTTTTGTCTAATTTCATCTATATAGTCCTTTTATATTTAGTAATTTAGCAGCCTACAGATTATGTTATCTATTTGTTATCTACGTTATCTATTTGTTTTTCATTAAATTCTTGCCAATTAATTGCCTGCTTTAATTAAATATTAGTGTTAATAACCATTATAATAATTTTTGTTCTCTGTATTGTTTTTTTTGTCTAATTTCATCTATATACTTCTTTTATATTTAGTAATTTAGCAGCCTACAGATTATGTTATCAATTGAAAAAATCTTTAGAGGGCTTTAAGGCCTTTAATTTGAGGTGCCGATTGTGAATTTTTTGCTTGTCTATTTAACTCATTTACTTTGTAATCTCTGTCTATTTTCTGTTCCTCCTTGATAATGTGAATATATCACGAAAGCGCTCGGACTTTGTGTTTCCTTTTCCCTGTGGTTGTTTGCTTATTAATAAGATCACGTGTTATTTTGTGATTTTAGTGCATATATATATATATGTAAAGAACGACGCTTGTGTAGAAGAGCGTTCCGCACAAGATGAGGAGGGAGAACGAACAAATGAAAAATGAGGTACCACCCGAGAATCGAACCCTGGATCATCCGATTGCCGGTCAGATATGCTATCCACTACATGGACCTCGATCAATCAGAAGTCGTAATTCTCCTACATACGAGCAGAAATCGGACCAGCAATCGGATGATCCCGGGTTCGATTCCCAGGTGGTACCTCATTTTTCATTTGTTCGTTCTCCCTCCTCATCTTGTGCGGAACGCTCTTCTCACAAGCGTCGTTCTTTACATTAATTATACTGTGTGCTATTTGCAGTTAAAAAAAAAAAAATATATATATATTATATATATATATATTATATATATATATATATATATATATATATATATATATATATATTACAAAGTAAATTTAATATAAATTTCAATAATAATATAATAATAATAATATATAATAATAATAATAGTAATAATCATTAAGTTATCAAAAGAAAGTGAAATAGACGATTATCTACTGTACTTAGTGTAAATTATCACCTTTCTCCCATTTACTTATCGAGTCCTTTCTATTATGAAATTTAAATATGAAATCCCTCGAGAAAGTGGTTCAGCCTTCTTAATTAATTAAGAATTGTTGGTGACCTCGTAGAAGGATATTAATAAAAGACTTTTTAGCTTTCCACGGAAAATACGACGAAGAAAGAAAGATAGGTTGGAAAAGAATTTCCAACCTTAATTAAAATCAAGATATTATTATGCAAGAACTCATTCTTTGCTCTGTCTATCTATCTATCTGTTTATCTATTTATCTATCTCTCGCTAATGATATCAATTAAAAAATAATTAAATATAAGTACACATTCTTTCCTGGATGATCTAACAATTAACTTCCTTTTTCTCTCTCTCTCTTATTTCATCTGTGTGTGTGTGTGTGTGTGTGTGTGTGTGTGTGTGTATTACACACAGCCCATTCCATGCACGGTCTGTGTGTAACATAAAAGTTTCTCAGGGGATCATTCTGAGTTGTAGCATATACCTTTGGTAACCTTTGGTCAAGCTTTTCACTCCACCTTACACCTCATTTTAACGTGGAATCCGAACCACGCCCCACCAACAGCCCAGCGTCTTACCCACTAGGGCACCCAGGGTACGCATTTATCTACAGACCACTTTCTTTATTGTGTGAAAGGATGAACAGCTGGGTTTTGCTGCGCGCGCTGCCGTCACCGGGTTTCGATTCCGGAGTCGATGGATTCGTAGTCAGCGCCGCTGACCACTACACCACCGAGGCGCATAAAATAGTATATATAAATATATATAAATATATATAAAAATATATAATATATACATAAAATTTATAAAATAAACATATACTGTATATTAATCAATTATTAACAACAATTTTTTTTTCTTTTATACAAAAAATATATATATTTTGACAATAATTAATTTTCATTATACTGCAAACTTTGTAATCCCGATTTTATATAAAATTTATAACTGTACACTTTAATTACTCATAAAGGTTCACTTTTCAGTATGGGCACAAACCGCCAATATACCGATTTTTTTATGTTACTATATAAATGGTTTCAAATTTCAACACTTACTGTAATTGTATCAGTAAAAACTGTATAATTACAGAAAACGTAAATATGATGCTGTTAAGGTACAGTCAAATACTAAGGGATTTCCTTCCCAAGGTTACATAGAGCTTTTCTGTTTCTTTGCAGGTAAATGAGTTATGAGATGTTATCGAAGGAGGAGCGCATTGATGTGATATTCCTAGCTGGCTGCACAAGTGCATTGCCGTTAACGGTGGCCATATCGAACATGTGTGTGACTATTCCCCTGTATCATTACATAATACAGTATTTCCCTATGTAACCTGACTTTTGAATCACCCTGTACTATATAGATCAGGGGTGTCTAACCTTTTTTCATGAAGGGCCATATTTCAATTAATGACTCATACCGAGGGTCAGTGTGCAAATTTTAGATAAAATTTTATTTTAAAATTAAATTTTATTGAAATAAAATATGACATTACTGTAGATAACACTGCCCAACAAAAAAAAAATTTGTTGCTGGTGATTTAATTCTAAGACCTGTTTCTGGATAATATTGATGTGCTAATTTCAAACATCACCTTAGATTTTGTCATCACATCAGGTTTTCGTGCAATGTGCAATGGAATATGCCAATTTTGGGTGATCCATGAAGGGCACTTATCAAAATTGATGATTTTTGAGACCTGTTAACAGCTGTTTTGTGTTAAAATTTATCTGTGGAATACGCAAATCTGTGATTAAATCTAAAGGTCATGTACAACATATTAAAATCTTAGGTATCTGTGATTCCCCAGGTGTGAGCGTGACGTCATGATCATGGATTCATTTTTTGCTTATTTAAACACTTTTAATCACTTATGTGTCAATATTACCATTGTATATTAAAGTTCACTTCCTGCACAATTGTTTACTTTTCCATGCTGATTCTGAGTATGTAAAAACTTATTTTTGAAAAGAAAAAAAATGGGCATAACCCTGCCAAAATGCGATATCTCCGTATTTGATTGCTCGAAAACCTGACGTGATAGGCAAAAACTAAGGTGATTTTTTAAATCAGCACACCAAAGTTACCTAAAAACAGGTGTTAGAATTAAATCAGCAAAATTGGTGTTGGGCAGTGTAATGAATTTTCAGTATCCGCCAGCCAGTATCCGCCAGCCGGGCCTGATACAAATCTTTGGGGTCCGGATGTTGGACAAGCCTGATATAGATCAAATTTGGTTACGCTCTTTAAGTGACTGCAGCTCAGGTATAATTATATTAAATGTCACAGATAATGTGCCTATGTACACATTGCTTATTAATCATTTTAACAAATTAAAATTTATTAGCCAAAATTTCTTTGAGAAAACCCTCTTTTGACTGCTCTGGAATAACTGAGAATATTTTCCAACCCGTTAATTAGTATACTCAGCACAAACTCTTCAGTTAAATCGCCTCATTATAAGAGTTAAACTCAAGCAGACTCTTTATAAATTAGGGGAAAATTATGTTATAATGAAAAAACATAACAAAAAAAAGTAAAATCGGATTACTTTTGTTAAAAATTTAATTAATTGAAAATCCAATTTTAATGACTGTGGAACACGCTTCTTAAAATTAACAAAAATAGAACAAAATAAATCCTTTTGCCCCCCACCCCACCCCACCCCCACCCCGTTCCCCCTCCTACAGGACGAAAATTCTTACGGTGATTCCAAAGAATCTCTAATTTAAGAAACTCTTTCTTTCAAAATAATTAATTTGCCAATTAATTTTTTCTTTGCTTCGTATCTTCCAAAAGACCACTTGTAACACAATAAGAAATTTGAAAAATAGAAATACTGACAGCAATACGATCCCAGTAAAAATACACAAAGTGGGATGAAACGAAGCATCAATTGCACTCATAACAGTGAAGAACGGGTCAGGGTATATCCTATATGTATATTCAATCGGCGGATAGCTCTAATATTGCATTCAATTACCATTCTCTTTTCCTTATTGGCCACCTCCAGTAAAAATTTTGAAAAATCGGGTATAGTAGATTATTTACATTCTTGATAAAATAAGGTATCCTGGCAAAACAAAATGGTTTAGGGGCACATCACGGAAGGTTCAGTAAACATATGATAAAAAATAAATTGTTCATTAGACCTTAACGAACAAAATCGATGCTATCTGGGTTTTTTTGATTTGTCTCAAAAGCATTCTCTCGCATTAAATTTTTTATTGCATAAATTGCCAGTGTACTGTGCAAACAGAAATATATTTCATTGGTGCAGATCGTAACTGGAGTTTCGGTCTGAAGCTTTCTGGAAGACATAGCCTTCCTGGCTACTTCCCGGAGTTAGGAAAAAGACTCCAACTCTACTCCAGATCATACTTGTCTAATCGTCATCATTATGTCAAATTAAAGTATATTTCATCCGACAATTCGGTATTAAAAAGGGGTGTTAAACAAAGGTCTAATTTGGGCCACTACAATTTTAATTCGTGTCAATGAATCCTATTATCAACCACACTGAACTGCATACAATATGCAGATGATACCCCATTTCTTGACATTATAAGTTGGACTCTAATATAAACGAAGCGAAGAAACAATTAGAGCATGTCTATAAATGTGTTCAAACAAACTTTTATTGAACCTGACATAGTCATCTTAGGGGTCATATTAAAAACCACGTGGTCCTTTTCCGGGTGGTTTTCAAACCCGTACTCTCCCTTGTGGTCATTGTGGCCAATGACTTAAACCCGCCTCCAAAACCACGTGGTCTTCTGATATCACCCAACCCCTTCTTAACTTATGTAAATTAAAAGGCAAATTAAAATAAAGCAAAATTAAAAATAATCAAATTAAAAGTATGGCGAATTTGTTTCATGAACGTTAAAGATTCGAATCTTCTGGAATTTTCCGAAATAGAGGTATAGTGAATTTGTGCTTATAAAGATTCGAGTCTTCTGCAATTTTCTAGAGTTTACGAAATATAATATATGATAATATAATAAACAATATATAAACAAGATATTTTACGAAATAATATATATATGAAATATAATAAACAATATTATAAACAGGATATTTTAATGCTTAGTATGACCACGTGGTTAAACGTCAAGACACCCTCCATACCCATGTGGCCCTTGGTGGTTAAATAATGAACCCCCACATTTAAGGGCCACGTGTTATAAATGGCCCCTATATATTATTATTACAAAAATATGAATACAGACTACCAATAAAAATTGGTAATCCTACTCTTGCAAAGTGAATGAAGTTAAAGTGTTTGCAGGGCCGGATTAACCATTAGTTAGGCTAATAAAGATGTAGTCTTAGGCCTCATATTTTTTTAGGCTCTCAAGTTTAGGTCCTAATTTTTATATCGTAAACCCTGAGTCTTCATCACAAGGTTGGTTAAGTAATCATATATAACTGCATAATTATATCTTCAGATGGGGAAATAAGAGTTTTTTAGTTTCAGTTAAGAGGTTTTTTATATGCCATTATAGCTGATGGTATTATTGTCGATATGTACTGGATGTGTAATTTTCATCCATTTTTATGATGGCCGTTTCCAGACGTTGGGAATTTGGTTCTATGTAATGATCATTCAGCATGTCGAAGAAAGGGGGATGTTTTGTTTGATATCACAGTTTAAAGCCAGGAAGGAAGAAATCATTCTTCATTGAATTGTATGCTGTTATGTTGTTTTTTTTTAAGTACATAGCTTTGAGTTTGTTAGTTGTTAAATTTGGATAAATATACATTTCTATTTGTTTGAAGATTTTACGAATTATATACAATATAGAGTACTATATAGGCCCTTCTCTCTTATTTGCCTTAGGTCTCTCACAGCCTTAATCCGGCCTGAGTGTTTGGCATTGATTCAGACGAAGAATTCAATTTGTGAGTCACGTACAGCATATCAAATCCAAAATATCAAGATTTCTACTCACACTTCTGTTCACACTCATATTTTTCTTCATAGCTAAGTAAAATTCTTATTCATATTTCTCTTCATAGCTTATTCAGATTCATATTTTTCTTCATAGCTATACTCAAATTAATTATTTGTAGTATTATTATAAAACCAGTCCACAAAATACACTCCTTACCTGTATTACTCATCATCTACACTTAACTTACAATACACTCTAATTACTGGTAAGCGTAACTTCTGCATATTATTTCCATAAGTTTTTGTCAGTACTAACTTGCACTGTAAAGTAGCCGTAATTTTTGGGTCAGTAGCTTTCATGTAACTTTCGCACGTGTAACTTTCTTGTAACAAATAAGTAATATTTCTGAAGAAAAGCTGAAACGCAAAGAGCATTGCAAATAATTGAGAGTTCTGTAACTTGTTCTGGAGTACCTTTAGCTTCTTTTGAGAGCTACGAAAGAAACTATAAAAAAATGAGTTCATTAAACGAGCATAATAAAGTAAAATTAACTTTTTTACTTTGAGTAATCTGTATTCCTTTACAGATATTCTCTCCTCAGAAATGTTAAATATGGTCTATCGAAAAGATTGTAGGTCACTTTTCAAGGGAGTTACATGTTTAAAAAATTATATATTTTAGCAAATATGTCATTTCCGAGTATACCTGTCAACCTGTGGATGTTGTTGTGTCGGTCTATCTTCGCAACGGTGGTCAGGCTGGTGGCCCTACCTCTAGGCTGACTTGATGTTGGATGGAGTGCTTCTTGATTTCTCCATCTCACACAAATAAACCCGGTTTATTTGAGACTATCCTGAGCTAGGCATCTAGTCTTCTTTGAAGACGTACGCATTAACACCACTTGTATTCCATATAATAGCCGCGTGGTAACTAAATGATTAAATGATCTCGACTCTTTCACAACAAGAGCTATTTTCTTTCAGAGTTCAGGATGTTCCTGTCTGGCCTTATTTGGGAGCACAAACACATCTACCTTTTCTATTTTCCAAAGTTGTTTGGATGGTTGTCGAGCAGTTTGAGGTCAGTTACTATTTCCCTATTATTTCCATGTGTATATTACGATATCCCTCTTTTCTTTCCAATGAATATAGATTAATGTACGCAGTCTTTCCCAGTAATTCAGTTCCTTACGGATTACAGGGTGTTTCAGAAGTTGGACTCAGAGGGAAATAGACCTTATATTTTTAAAGTGAAACAAACACATTTCTAATGTCAGTTTTACATATTTCAGGAAAGAAAATACCTTGGTGGCTCAGTATACCAATGAAGAGAAGGTGGAACTAGTATTGCTACATGTTTCCGGAAAAAGCTAGAGGGAGGCATGTCAGTCATTTCACGAACATGCCTCCATCTGGCTTTTTCCGTAAACATGTAGCAATACCAGTTCCACCTTCTCTTGATTTGTATACTGAGCCATCAGCGCATTTTCTTCCTGAAATATGTAAAACTGACATTAGAAATGTGTTTGTTTCACTTTAAAAGTATAATGTCTATTTTCCTATGAGTCCAGACTTCTGGGACACCCTATATATCTATATTACAAGCTATGAGAATTTGACAGGTTATATTTATCTGGAAAAAGCCATATAGTTTCATTGTTAAAAGGAAAGGGAAGAAACAAAAAGTTACGGAATGAATATTGGATATGGTCTTACTTTCTTAACAAGAAATAGTTACGGAAAAAATAGAGGTAAAAGCCTTACTTTTATAAAGATGGAAAAGTTACGCTATTGTTACACATGAAATAATTGTTACATAAAAGTTACGTTAAAATGGGTAACTGATGTTCGACTTACATGTAAATTTTTTTAGGCGTGTACTGTCAAGCTCTTTCTTCCTACCAGGCCTTTCATTGCCCACATGACGTCTTGCCCAACTTCCGTCTAGGTCGTACTTTCAATTTCCGATGTATGCCTTAATGCCCACCAAACATCTCAGATATTTAAACTTTCTCACAACCTCTGAATTTTCTCTCTTCACTACAATATTACGAATTACAAGCAATATACAAGCATGTATCATATGCCACAGCTGCAACTCATTCTACTCCAAATTTAGTTTTGCTATACTCATTCTATTATTCTTTCCTTCATATTACCCATTAAACACAGCCCTGTTATACATAAACACAAAAACTGTACTACAGTAACCACACAACTCACTATTAACTCTTACATCCACATACAAACTAGATCTATTAATTTTATCATACGCTTTCTCTCTAAAATGTCTTATACACCTTTTTCTTCACATCATTTAGCTTCCCATTCAACTGTCTCGCTACAAACACTCGATGAACACAGCCTCTGCTTTCCCTAAAGACGCCTTGTTCATTTCCAGCCGAAAGAGATCTTCATTCTAACGCTGGCATTAAATATAAAAAAAACAAAAAATGTTTATTAATGAAATGGTTTTTAAGGTCACAAAATTACTGCCATTGCTGTTGAAAATTTGTATAACAATATTATAAATATTACCACAGTTCTTCTATCTTGTCAATTGGGTTCAGTGTCACGTATATATGTAGAGCGTTTGATACTGTATAAATAGATACTGTATTAAGCACACTATATCCGTAAATAGACATTAATAATTCATGTCTATATCGGAATACGTTATCAGCATAATTTAGTTGATAAGCAAATTTGCATTGAATAGCGTGCAAACAGCAGTAAATATATATATATACAGAGTGTCCCAAAACAACGTATACATTTTTAAAAAACTTATAACAGGCGAACCCACTAACGGATTCAGATGATTTTTATTTCTTTTTATAGGTAAAATATACAACTTCGAAATAATAGATAGTTTAATTTGTTTTAAACACGTAAGTGTTCGAAATGTCGACCATTGACATCAATGCACCACTGCGCTCTTTGATTCACTGATTGGCAGACTTCAACAAAAATGTTTGTAGGGATATTTCTACACGCTTCTCAACTGTGCTCTGTAGTTGTTCAAGTGATGTAGGTCTTCTACTGTATACTTCATTTTCAAATGACCCCATAAAAAAAAGTCAAGTGGGTTCAATCTGGTGAACGTGGTGGATACTCGATACTACCTCGTCGCGATCCACCGATAATGAAATGTTTCATCAAGGTAGTTCCTGACATCCTGATGGTAATGAGCAGGTGCTCCATCTTGTTGAAAGTAAATGTCCTCATCTCCGTATAACTGTCGAATTGCAGGAAAACCTTTTCCCGAAGCATGTTGAGTAGCTATGGCCGGTAACTGTACCATCGAAAAAGAATGGACCAACCAAACCTTTGGAAGAAAAACCACACCAGACAGTTATACCCGGTAAATTTACATGTCGTTCCACATAAATGTGTGGATTTTCTTGTGACCAGTATGTGCAATTATGACGATTAATTATACCATTCAACTTAAATGTAGCCTCATCAGCCACACAATTTTGTCCGCAAATTGGCCATCTTCTGTGTTTTTTACTCGAAACCATTCGCAAAACTGGATTCTGCGATCCGGATCATCCTCATTCAAGGCATGTAATAATCTCGGGATGTAAGATTTCCATTTAGCATTCTTCAGAATTCTGTGGACACTTGTCTTACTTTTCCCTGTTTCACGAGCACATTGTCTCACAGATTTTCTTGGTGATCGGTTGAATACCTGTAGCACTTCATCAGAAGTGTTAGCATCTGTTGATGTCTTTGGACGCCCAGTCGCTTGCTTGTACACATCATGCACAGTACCGTATACTTCAAATTTCTCACAGATACGTGAAATGGTAAGTCGAGTTGGAGGATTAGTTCCAAAATTGTCTCTCCACTGTTGTTGAACCTTTGATATCTTCTCAACTTTAAAATAGGACTTTAGTATCCATTTTCGTTGCTCAAATGATAAGCGCACACTTCCATTTTCCATGTTTACTGTAGGCAGCAAGGCTATTACTAATTTCGATTTTGTATCTCCTTAGGCTAGCCAAGGCTGTTAACAATTTCGCTTTGTATCTCCTTAGGCTATAGGCTATAAAAAGAAATAAAAATCATCTGAATCTGTTAGTGGGTTCTCCTGTTATAAATTTTTAAAAAATGTATACGTTGTTTTGGGACACTCTGTATATATATATATATATATATAATATATATATATATAATATTATATATATATATATAATATATATATATTAGGTGTCCCCAAAAAATGCCCCTATTTCTAAAAAATTGTTCTAAGCTGAAAAAGGGAATGTAGACACAAAGACAATAAAATATAGGAAAATATTAACCTTAATTAAACATGTTCAATTTAATCACCATTTTTTTTAACACAATATTCAACTTACAAATGTTTGACATAATTTTTGGAAATAGTTCAACTGGGATGTTGTTAATTACCTCATAGACTTTGGCCTTTATATTAGGTCGTCAAGTGCCTTAGGCTTGGTAGAATATACCCTATCTTTTAGGTAACCACACAAATAAAAATATCAGGAGGTGTGAGTTGAGGTGAGTATGTAGGGTTCGGGGTTCATTCACAATGAAAGCTGTGGTTGCTGTTCTGATAACCCGTCCATTGACCCGTTCGTGGGTGGGTGCTGACGACGACACAATTTGCATTTATCACTGAAGATGGTAGCGTAACTATTGATCGCTTTCTTCGGATTATTTATTTCCACTTGACTTCAACTAAGTTAATATTGTTTATCGTTATATTAATTTGAGAATTTACCTTTTTAAACACCTAATAAAAATTTAGTTTTATCATGAAACACCTTTGTTGTTTTTATACTTTTAATCTTATGTTCTTACGCAGGTTAAATTAAGTTAACTTAGGTTATATAATTACTAAAGGTTAACCCTGGACCGAAAATCAAGTGAGCCTAACGATATAGCCTCGCGTGTAACAGAGTGACATATATGAAGAGCCTAGGACTCAGATGGAATTCATTTTCGTCGGCCCTAGGGGCATAGGCGGATCCAAATCCAGAGCCGGTGCCAGGGGGCTTAATTGACGCAACGGGGCTTAATTTGGAGGCCCCATACATCCTGATTAAATGAAATTAGGTAAAACGTTTGAATGCTTATGTCCATGTTGCTTCAATTAAGCCCCTTCTGGATCCGCCTATGCCTAGGGCGGCGAGGGGGAGAGAAGAATAATGAATTTACTAACTTAAGCTCATTTTAAATATATGCTTGATTTCCCACGGGCTCGAATCAAGTAAATGAAATAAAGATAGCAAAAGAGGAAAAAATGATTTTAAGATGAACAAACTGCTTCCAACGACTTTGTCTGACTCAATCCTTGACTCACTTCTAAGAGCAAACTCTCTGTGATTAACCACTTCTCCTGTGTTTTCGTTCGTTTTTTTCTCCCTCTTCAAGAAAATTTCATTGTTCCATTCACGCTTTACACATGATCTTTTGTCCATTTGTTTTTTAACCTGAAACTTAAGAACAGTAATTAATACAGAATTTCAATAGTTTTTATAATTTCCTAATTAATTTTATATTATTAACTAACTTAATTGGTCTATTTTCAGTGCTTGGATTAGCTGCGCTAACTTTTTATTAGCGATATTGTTAGCAGAGTTGGGAACGGGTCAGCGGGTCATTTGGGAGTGAATTCAAGACGGGTCGAGGAGGGTCACGGGTCATGAGGTTGACCCCCCTGACCTGGAGAGGGTCAAGGCGGGTCAATGCTGTGATTAGGTGGGGCACAAATTTCCAGTCAAATTTTAAAAATTCGTATGTTTTTACGTGTCGACAGCGTGTAGTCATAGTTACATATCAGTTTGTCATGGCTTACCGGTAGGAGTCAGCTTGTATTTGTGTATCAAAATAAAGATTTTGTGTTTTGAAACAAAGTTTACTTTATGATGTATTTTGAGAAACGTTTTGTTCACTGTATTGTTTAGGTCAGCAGGTTTGACGGGTCAGTGGGTCGCGGGTCAAATGGGTCATGAGCATTTGGTGATCCGTTTCCAACTCTGACTGTTAGCGCGGCTAATTTTCAAAATTGTTAGCGAAACAGGTAGCGGCGCTAAGTTTTTAGAGGAACTCATTCGCTAACTGCTAATCGCTAATTTTTCAAAAAATTTGTTTGTGTTCTCTACTAATATATACCGAAGGAACTCAACTCCTACATAAAAATGTTTTCATTTTCGTAGACTATAACGTCACATTTTTGTACCTTAGCAACCAATTATATCAAGGTGTAGGCTAATATATACAATATATATATATATATATATATATATATATATATAATATATATATATATATATATATATAAGTAAGTTACGGAAGGCAGAACATATATAAATTTGGGTGGTTTCAGAAAAACTTAGTGAAAAAATTAGCGTTAGCGGCGCTAAATTTTATGGTAGTTAGCGTTAGCGGCGCTAACCTAAGGAGTTAGCGGGCACAGCACTGCCTATTTTACGATAGCAAATTACTTAATTATATAGATTTAGTGTTCTACGATAATTATACTGTTTATTAATATACGACTGGACGAAACGGGAGGTAGGCATCACGTGAAGGCCAAACCTGTTAAAAGTCACATACTCCTGTAAATTCATCTGAGGCCTACAGTATTTCCTAACTTTATAATCCCTCTATTAAGCCTAACTTATGTTTACCAATTTATACACTATGAATTCTATTATTTTATATTTATTAATAAACGCTAATTTTTCAACCCCCAATAAGTATGGGGGCCATTCCACTGACTCATAAAGAGAGATCAGTGGCCCTCAAAAAGTTACGAGTTTCACAAGCAGTGTGTGGATGTGCTCCATAGTAAGGCCATAGTAAGGCCATAGAAGGCCTTACTAGGCTATAGTCTAGTAAGGCCCCTCGTATGGGTGCTCGTTTCATAATTTCGAAGAAATTATAAAAAATTATTGCTTTAAGTGTGAAATAGTGAAAGAAGAAAGAACGGTTTTAATATACAATATCTATTAGTTGTTAAATTGTAGTGAACCCTCTTTTTACAAAACTCTTTTACAATTTTATTATTTACTTTACTTTATTCAATTTCTCTTTATCGTGGTATTTCTCTCTACACTCGATTTCATTATACTTTATAAACACGGGTAGACGTGAGCCGGTGAGGAATTTGAACCATGCGAAGAGACGGGTTATAAATTATACACTTCTATTTACTCTTTACGACTTTTATTTATACCGAAACACTTTAGACAAACGGGGTAATGCGAGGGGGGAAATTAGTGTTAACATTTAGCCGGAGAGAGACTCACGAAAGAATATTCTAAATTTACAAAAACATCGTAATACAAAAGAAACACCTTATTGGCCCAACGGCCGACCGATAACTGTCGTTTTTGGGCATTCTCCGTTTCTCTAGACCAGTGGTCCCGAACCTTTTTCATGCCAAGGGCTACCTTCTTAAGCAAAATAAAACGGCGGGCGCCATTAATACAGTACCAAAATTTAAATCAAATTCATATCAATGCTATGAAGAGCTAGGGTAACAGAAAAACTAATGTATTAAAAGGCAAACTTACCAATTCTGAGCATGGAGAAATGAAGATGAAAAATTTTAATGAGATGGTTGACACTGCATTTCTTTTGCTAAATTTTGAATGTCAGGGGTATATTTCGTCAATGCCATTCTCATGGCAAAATTTTTGATGATTTGCTCTGCTTTTCAAGGGCAGGTCATTTTGCAATGTAATTATTTCTATTTCCAATTCAACTGCGTCTAATTTGAAAAGAAGACCTATTTGAGAGGCAATATCGCTGACATCGGCATTAAGAAATGGGTTAGGGATGAAAGTTGCTGGACCAATAACAGTATCAAAGTCTGAAAAACGCTTCTGAAAGTTATCTAAAATATTCTGGAGATCATCAATATATCGATTGGCACTACTGTCGACATTTTCAGGGTTCAATCTTTCATTCTAGCTAGGAAAATGTTGAAAATTTCCTTTTAACATTTGAGATTTCCAAAACTTCAATTTGCTTATAAAGGTGTTTCCAGAACTCACCATCTGTGATATAGTTTTCATTTCCCCTTGAAGCTCAAGATTAAGGTTATTTAGTTTAGATGTCAGATCAACTAAAAACGATAGGTCAGATAACCACTTTGATCACTCAATTCTTCACAAGATTCACCTCTTCTCTGTAAAAATTCTTTGATTTGGGGATAAACTTCTGAAATCGATCAATTACTTTTCCTTTACTTAGCAAACGGACTTCCGTGTATAAAATAAGATCCCCATACGCAGCATTCATCTCATCCAGAAGTGCCTTGAATTGTCTATGTTGAAGAAGCCTAGCCCGGATAGAATTTATGATTTTGACAGTCAGTTTCATTATATGCTCATAGTTAATCACTTTTGAACATAAAACTTGGTGTATGATGCAATAGTAACTAATGAAGTGTGGCAAAGCCTCGTCCTTTTTGCAAACGGTAACAAAACCGACATTTTCCCAATCATTGCTGGTGCACCATCTGTTGTCATTGAGACGAGTTTCTTAAGAGGTACATTATATTCTTCAACAAAAGTCTTGAAAGCTTTGTAGATATCTTCACCACGTGTTTTTTCTTTTAAAGGAATGAGAGTCAAAAACTCTTCCTTGACACTGTTATCCGCGAAAACCATGCGTATAAATACGATAAGTTGGGCAGTGTGAAGAACGTCTGTTGACTCATCGAATTGTAAGTTAAAAAATGTGCACTTTTCCATATCACACTTTATCCGACTATGTATATTTTTCGACATCATTTCTATTTCCGTGTAATCGTATTTTCTGAGAGTGGCATAGCTTTTATTGCAGACATAATCTCAGTCTTATTTTTATAGTTTTCGAACAAAGCTTCTGCAGCAGCAAACATACACTCCTTGATCATTTCCTCATCTTCAAATGGTTTTTTATTTTTGCAATAACATTTGTAACCATTAAAGATGCCGCAGTAGGTGCAGTTGATGGGGAAATAAGTTTTGTTATTGTTCCTTGCCTATGAATCAAACCGTTTTTAATTGTTTTACTTTAGCATTTTTTACGGCAGTGCTGGCTGGATACTTCTCATTATAATCTTTATGAACTGTGTTAAAATGGCGTTCTACATTGCACTTTTAGAAAGCGCAACAGTAGCGTGACATATCATACAAAACACATTTCTCATTAAAACTTGTAAAAAACAGTTTGCTTCCCATTCCTCATGGAAAGCATAGCTATGAGTTCTTTTCGTTGATGTCATGGTGTTAAAATTCGTTAACACAAAGGTCGTTTTTGTAGCAAACAAGGAAATCACACAATCGACACTACGCACGAAAAAAACAAACAAACTACAAATTCTCCTTCAATACTACGTACAGTAACCTATATAAACATTTTCAAACGTTTTTCTTAAAAATATAGAATTTTCATCTTCTTATTGCTTAACTTAATTAACCCCTTCAGTCAATATTTGGATGTAAATTAAGAAAAGATAATTAACATAATTTATAATTATATTGTAATTATTTTAAAAGATAATTTAATAAATTAAGATAAGTAATTAAGATAATTCATATGCCAAGTGATTCCTTGCGACTCTTGGAACCTGCATCCATGGTGATAAGACACACCCACTAATTTAGGGTATTTTTGAAGGATATCGAATGACTAACTCTAAGACTTCACTACACTTCTGTGTACGACTGCATGACTGAAATTTCCACTTTTACACTGTTAATATATTACATATTTTAGGACATTTTTCTATATATAGGAGTTTGTTGGTTATTATATGATTCAAGCCTCTTTTAAAGTCTTTTTAGGAGCAATACATGAGATACATTAGGAAGATTTTGAAAAAAATAACCTTTGACTGTTTAATTAATTTATAACTCTAAAAATTCAATAAACAATGATTGCGGACTCCAAAAAAAGGGTTTCGCGGGCGCCATGGCGCCCGCGGGCTATAGGTTGGGGACCAGTGCTCTAGATCCATTTCAGGCGTTGCCAACTAGCACTTTATAAACAAACCATTATTAATTTCTTATTTAACGTAATTACATTCTTATTAAACATTATTATCTTCTTTATTAAACAAACATTATTACATTCTTATAAACAAAACACTTAATTCTTAATAGACATTACTACAAAGTAATGAAAGATTAGAAATGTATAGCAAAGAGGTATTTGCGGAATAAAAACCCAAAATTGTAACCTTTCTGAAGAAAAAACCCAATAATAAAATATACACCTATTATAAAATAACGGGCAAATAAAAATAGGGACTTTTTCGGAAGACACCCAGTGCTGTAATGGGGTGGGGGTGGGGGGTGGGGGTGGGGGGGGGGCTCCGCCATACGGCGTATCCCCCCTTAAAATTTCAGACATGTCGTATAGCTAAGAGTAGAACCCTGGCCATATGCAGGTATACGGCGTATGGGGGCTCGTTTTTAATGAAATTAACAATAAAATCTGCTTAAATTCACTTTGCATCTAGTTGCCAGCGAAATTTCCAAGAATGGCTTCTTGGTTGGTTCGGAATGATATGTAAAAGTACTAGTCACATTAAACTCCTACATTTCTGCCAATCTGGCAACTCTGCTCTCACCCCGCCCGAAATCCCTGAACACGTATACTACTTGTCGAATGGTTGACACTGTACGTTGACTGATCTCGGGATATACTAAAACACAGTGAGAAGCCACTGCAACGATTTTAAACTCACTTCCCATTGTCGAATCGTCCTAAAACATCCACCATTCGATTGAGTGTCATATACTTACTAATGCAAACGAGTTTCAGAACAATAGGTCAAATATCTTGACTTCAGGTCACGAAAAAGTCACCAAAATGACCATTTTCATTCACTGCAATGATTTTAAATCCTTTCTATTATCGAATCGTCATAAAACATACATCATTCGATTTATCGTAATCGCTTTAGTAACGCAAACGACTTTCCTGTGTGGGATTCAAGCTCTATAATTTGTAAGCTTTGGTAATAAGGATTTTAGATTAACAATTTTTTTTTATGAAAGGCATCAAAGCCCTCCCCCTTCTCTCGCTGACCAATGGTGAGAACAGCGTATGGGCAAGAAAAACGTTACCATTACAACGCTGGACACCCTATATATATATAAAGAGAGAGAGAGAGAGAGAGAGAGAGAGAGAGAGAGAGAGAGAGAGAGAGAGAGAGAGAGAGAGAGATCTGATATAAAAGTAGACGATGATGAATGGTATTTATGATGTAGTGGGGAAGTTCGGTTTTAGTTGAAGCTTATGTAGGTTTTATTAAAATTTTAGTTAATGGTCTGTTTTTGAAACAGATAGAAATCGAACATCTTTTCGTGTGTCCTCACTTTTTTTACGTCGAAGTATACGTCATTCTACGTACAAATAATCCTTGCAACAAATACTCACATCGGTTTATAAGACTTTATATACAGTATATTTGTGAAATTGGATATAAAAATAAAGGCGTTTTATGGCATGTAATCTCTCAAAATAGATAGATGACATGTGTAATGGTCCTTCTAACATTGGATATAATAATAATAATAATAATAATAATAATAATAATAATAATATTTCTAACTAACTAACGTTTCTCGCGGAATAAAATGAAAGACTTATAGCGAAGAAAGCAGGAATATTGCTAAAAATGCGATAGGAGAGAGAGAGAGAGAGAGAGAGAGAGAGAGAGAGAGAGAGAGAGAGAGAGAGAGAGAGAGAGAGAGAGAAGGGTGTGCACAAAACAGTGTTAAAAGAGAAATAGGAAAGGTCACAAAGCTGCAGAAAGATTCAGTTCAAATAAGAAATTTACCCCTTTGATCTATTAAATCGTATTGATCACATTCTGAACGAAGAGAAACGAAAGGAAAGAATAAAATGTTAAAAAATAAAAATAAAAATAAAGATAAAGAAGCGTGTAGCGAATCGATTAAACAGTTTAAAAACTAGGGAAAATGTTTTAAAAAGTTTGGAAATTAAATAAAAGCTATCTCTGTTTAAAACGGCTCACAACGAATGGCGACTGATTGCACAAAATTGTCACAGGGACTAACTTCTTTTTAAATTTTACGAGTATGTATAAACCTTGAAGAAAAAGTAGAAAAACAAGGAACGGAACAAACAATAAATTCAGAGGACTATTTGCATTCATTTGTGCCAAATGCATGCATGCATGGAAACAAGCAAAAGCACAATATAAATTGAATGCAACAATGGGGAGAGAGTAGGTACCTGAGATGTACAATGGGAGTAAAATTCAAGCCAAAAGTGGCGTACATTTATTGCCAAAAACTGCCCTGAGGACAATGAAGATAATTCAGGCATCAAAATCGGTGCCAACCACCAAAATAATACATGAAACAGAAATGAAAACGACGATGTGAATGAAATAAACAAAAGACGATCGCCATATAAAGGATATAAGTTATTGATCGAGTCGCGTTTCTTTTATAACAAATAGGAGATCTCGCTAAAAGGGTCATATAAAAAAATTAATAGACACGAACCTGAAGCAAGAAGTCGAAACGAAAAGAGAGAGAAAGGAGAAAATAAACCCAGTAAAGTAGGTGATCTTTCCAAATCTTAAAAATACTTTCAACGGATGTGGGTTCACTCCTTTCAGCAATAGTCAGAACGTTTTTCTCGTGAACACTTGGCAATTTTACCAAAATCAAACAAAAACTGAGCATTCACGAGACGCAAAATGAATCAAACAAAACTTAGATGAAATTTAAAAATAGGTAAACAAATAAATTAAACTCAGATCACAGCACGAGAAAAACACTAATTGGGAGAGAATAGAAAAAGTCATTCGAAAAAAAAACCTTCCTTTCTAATTAACTTATGCAAATATTAAGGGTTTATATAGCCAAACATTCAAATTAAAAAATAAAATTTTTGCAAAATTCAATGGAAAAACCAAATACAAAAATGATGTTTAACATAGTCACATTTACATACTGTATGCACAAAACTAGGTATGAGAGTCCTAATGAAGATTCTAAGATAAAAATAAATAATTGTATGTAAAGTAGGGAGGTATAGAGTGTCCATAAAGTCCTGTTACGGTTTTGAGTGTATATTATTAAAATAAATAAATTAAAATGCAATCGTTAATACTTAGCTTACACTTCTAAATTTATGTTAGACTATGGCAGTACCAAAACACTTATGACCCATTTTTCGATGATCCATCTGTCACTGATACCTCGTATATGAAGATAGTCCAGGTAAGACCTAGCAAATCAAATTACAGGGTGTCCATAAAGTCACGCATCATAGGAAACAACATTTATTTATAAAGATAGTTACAGTATTTGTTCGAAATGATTCCCACCAATCTCAAAACATGTTTGTAAAGGAAAAAGCAGGTTTCTTTGAATGTTCCTCAACATATTTGGCCTGATGGAGCCGACTTCATCTTGAAATAAATAGACTAAATAGACATTGCTTATTTTCCTATGATACATGACTTTATGGACACCCTGTAGAATTAAAATGAAGTTAAAATTTAAAAATGTGAAGAGACTCATAATCAAACGTACACCTCATTGTAGAAACATTTAGAGAGAAAAAATAACGGGACTCATGTAGAGGAATGTACAGAGCAGAAGAGCAAACATGTTCAAATTATAGAAAAGATTGATTCTACCTGCAACTTGGCACTACTCAATCGTCAGAAATCTGTAAAGAGAATGAGATATCGTAGATACAGAAACTTTACAAAGAAACTTTACACCTAAACCAAAGGATAAGATTGCTAAAAACTATTGGTCACGAAGAACGTCTCTGAAACTTTATTTGCTGGAAATATGTACGTGGTGAATTTGTAAACTAATTCAGAAATCTGCTCCAAACTGTAAAATTTAAAGCATTGTTTAGGGCAGTGTCAAGAGACAAAACTTTTACATTATCACAGCCACGAGATGGAATGCCTTGAGGATAAAGATGGGATCTTTTCCGTTTGACACACATGGTTCGATTTTATTTTAAATTTCTACACAGACGTAGTTTTGCATGCCGATTACGAAAATCAGAACCATTTTTTGGAGAAATTAATAATAAAAAAGTTACAACCCTTTAAAGTATTTATTAGACCCGCCCTTCGTGCGGGTCGCGGGTAGCAAAAATTAACCAAACTATCACGACTTAACCTAACCAATCGTCAAGGGCGTACAATTAACCTAAAAATAAATAAAAAACAATAAATTTTTTTTATTTATTTATTAATACTATAAACACCCAGGAATGTCTGTCAGTCAGTCCGTCCCGCTCAGTTTGTCAGTCGGTCACGCTGAGGAACGTTTGTCGGTCACGCTCAGGAACGTTTAGGTTAAGTCGTGATATTGTTTTTTATTTATTTTTTTAGGTTAATTGTACGCCCTTGACGATTGGTTAGGTTAAGTCGTGATAGTTTGGTTAATTTTTGCTACCCGCGACCCGCACGAAGGGCGGGTCTTAGGCTAGTTGTAACTTTTTTATTATTAATTTCTCCAAAAAATGGTTCTGATTTTCGTAATCCGCATGCAAAACTACGTCTGTGTAGAAATTTAAAATAAAATCGAACCATGTGTGTCAAACGGAAAAGATCCTAAAGATGGAGAATTTTCAACGTCCGACGCTTAAAATTACTGAAAATTCTATCAAAGGACTTAAGAAATGTTGAAAATATTCATCTAACAGTACTCAAAAATTGTCTTAATAAATTCCTGATCCAAGGTTTTGACCACGTATGGGTGGAAGGTTACGAGGGCAGGAAGAAAGTAACAAGTAACTCTCTGTCACTAGTCCTGAACAATGAAAAGAAATAACAGCCTGCAGCTAAAAATCCAGCTGCAGGCTGAGCCTGATCCTGATTTAACACGTATCATGTATATATATATATATATATATATATATATATATATATATATATATATATCTCACACACACACACACACACACTCTCTCTCTCCCCTTATATATACACACACGACATATATATATATATATATATATATATATATATATATATATATATATATATATATATATATATACACACTGTATACATATATTTTATATATACTGTGTATATACACACACACACACACACACACACACACACACACACACACACACATATATATATATATATATATATATATATATATATATATATATATATATACACACTGTATACTCGTTAATCTCGTTGCTATTCCGTGTGTTGGTCTCTCTTCACACGAAGGTCAAGCTGGTGCCCCCGCCTCTAGGTCTGGCTTGGTGGAGGAGCGAGGTGTTTTCTTGCGCTCTCCCCCGTACATATCCAGGTACACCCGGCTCATCTGGTACCGTCCTGAACCAGGCATCTAGTCTTCTTTTGAAGACTTCAACTTTGACCCCTGTAACGTTTCTGAGGTCCTTTGGAAGCTGGTAAAATGTCTTGGCCCCCTGACAACCAAGCTATTTTCCTTCAGTTTTCAGGAGGTCCCTTGTCGGGCCTTTAATTTGGGAACACTACAGATTCTGCCTTTCCTATTTTCCAGTGTTGTTTGAATGGTAATTGGGCTTAGTTTGAGGTTTGGTACCAGTTTTTCGATCATTTTCCATATGTAGATTATGGTGTACCTCTCTCTTCTTCTTTCCAGGGAGTACAGATTTAGTTTACGTAGTCTTTCCCAGTAGTTGAGCTCTTTGCAGCCATCAATCTTTGCTGTGAAATGCCTCTGAGTTTCTTCTAGTCTATTAGTTTCTTCTTTTTTATATGGGGACGTCAAGATTGAGCAGTATCAAGTTTTGGTATAATCAGTGTTTTTAGCAGGGAAATCATTACTGTCTTGTCCCTTCTTTTGAACGTTCTTAGTACCTGTCCCGCGACTCTTTTTGCTTTGTTTATCGCTATCTGATTTTGTGTTTCAAATTTTGCATCATCGGTCATTATTACCCCCGATCGATCGCTTTCGTGTATATATACATACATATATATATATACATATAGTATTTATTCATTTCACGTGTTTTATTGTGAAATTCATCCCATACACACACACACACACACATACATATATATATATATATATATATATATATAGATATATATATATATATATATATATATATAATGTTATAATGTTATAATGTTTCAGACCAACAAAGACCCTAGGATCCACTCATGGCTGGTCTACCTAACTGTGTTCGTAATCGTGTATTGTTATGTCCTCCGTGGGTGGCGGAGGGGACCTACAATTTTACGTGGGTTCCGAACCACAAGAACATAAGAAATTTATGTAAAAACTGCCGGTAATTTGGCAACGACCAATTTTTACGAAACTAAATATTATCAATTTAAAACTAATTAATTATCGATTTAAAACTAAAGATAGAATCTCTGGATCCAGAGGATCAAGTCATAATAGACTACTATCCACAAATGTTACACTCTATATCTATTTATAACGGACATGCAAATATATCAGATCCAAAGAATCCAGTCAATTTCATTACGGTATCCATCAAGTCACGGTCCATATCGATTGCGGACCAAGTCAAAATTTACAACCATATACATTACAATATATACACTTACGAGGAAAAGTGTAGGTGTGGCTGTAAAGACTGTACAGTAATGTAGAATGTGTGTGCACCCATTATGGGTCTCCTATTTAAAGGTGTTTGTGGGGCAAGTGAAGATCATGAGTTTTTCAATACCTCACAGTACTATGGGGGGCACCGCTCGGCAGAGGAATCTCTTTAAATGGGGTGTGTAAGGACAGAGAGTATCCCCTAACCCAAGACGCTGCCTCCCTATATCCCACAACACTTGTGTTGAGCTGTGGGATCTATCCCCACAAGGCCTTAATTTTACTACCTTAAACTATACCCCTTCTATCAACATGCGCGTCTAATCGATTTTAAACATGTTTATAGACGTGCTACTAATTACTTCTACCGGCAAACTATTCCAGCTATTTACTATTCTATGCGTAAAAAAGTTTTCGCAACTGCTGTCTCGAACCTTCTACTTGTCAACTTACACCCGTTATTTCTAGTCCTATTATATTGAGATATTTCGAAAAAGCTATCTCTCTCTACGTTATCAAACCCATCATAATTTGAAAACCTGGATTAGATCACCCTTAACCTCCTAGTCTCGAGAGTAGTCAATTTAACTCCTTAAGCCTATCCTCGTACGACTTTGACCTAAGAGACGGAATCATCTTAGTTGCTCGTCTTTGAACTCTTCGATTTTGTCTATATCTTTGCGCATATGCGGATTCCAAAATTGGACCGCGTACTCCAAATGGGGTCTAACTAATGATTTATAAAGAGGAACTATAATATCGCGCGATTTGTACTCAAAATTTCGAGCTATAAACCCTAACACTTTGTTCGCCTTATTGACCGCTGCTGTACTTTGTTTCGCTACTTTTAAATCACCAGTGACTATAACTCCTAAATCTTTTTCCTGCTCTACGCTTGTTAAATCTTTCCCTGACATACTATACGCAAAATTACCGTTACGCGAACCTATATGCAAAATTTTGCACTTATCCACGTTAAATCTCATTTGCCATGTGACTGACCAATGAACGATTTTATTCAGATCTTCCTGAATTTACCTCTATCTTCGTCATTAATCGCCCTACACCCAGCTTTGTGTCATCCGCAAACTTGAAACTGTACTGACTAGCCGACATCTAAATCGTTAATATATATAAGAAAAAGCAAGGGGCCCAATACAGAACCCTGAGGAACGCCACTCGCTACATTAACCCAACACGACTCCGCTCCATCAACGACCCCTCTGTTTCCTGCCTCGCAACCACTCTTCTAGCCAATTTATTACTACACCCCTGATTCCATGAGCCTTAGTTTTTTCAATGAGTCTTTTGTGCGGCACGGTGTCAAACGCTTTTTGAAAATCTAAATACACTACATCAACCGCCCGATGTCTATCGTAAACGTCAACCACGCTTTGGAAAAATTCTAAAAGATTATTAAGCAAGATTTGTTTCGCCTAAAACCGTGTTGCGTATTTCTAACCAGATTATGCACTTCTAAGTGTTCCACTATACGATCCCTAATTATTGATTCCAGTAGCTTACCTACAACAGACGTTAAACTGATTGGCCTATAATTTCCCGCCGCACCTTTATCGCCTTTCTTAAAGATAGGTGTTACGTTTGCTAACTTGAAATTATCTGGTACGCACCCCTCAGAAATAGACGCATTAAAAATCTTTGTTAGCGGCACAACAATGCTATCTTTTAATTCTTTTAGTTGTATGGGATATATGGAATCCGGACCCGGTGATTACGCGTTTTCATTTTATCAATATAGCGCATTACTTCCCCTTCACTAACGACAATATTATCCAAAATATTACCATTATCAAAAGGCATTATGTCTATGACCGTAGGGATATTCGTTACATCTTCTATAGTAAAAACTGACGTATATATATTATATTATATATACAGTTCATCTAATATATATATATATATAATATATATATATATATATAATATATATATATACACATATATAATATATATATATATATACACATATAATATATATATATATATATATATATATATATATATAGAGAGAGAGAGAGAGAGAGAGAGAGAGAGAGAGAGAGAGAGAGAGAGATATTACACCCCATTATATTTTTAAGATTCTTGATGAATATAATTTTTGCAATTTCAGTATCAAACGTGATGTCATTTCCCTAATATTTTTAAGATTACTGTCATCAACATTCCTTCTTAATTCTGCAAATAGTTTTCTTCTCTTTTATTTTTATGTACACGACTGTCCATCCTTTCTTCTGGTTCCATGGTTCCAACGTCGGGGTACGCTGGACTGAAACAAAGTTTTGAGCTAGTGTGGCTCGATTTTGCTAATCGATGAAATTTACACTTAAGTTTAAAAAAAAAATTAACCTCAAAGCGTTAACACTTGTGTATTATGAACAAGGTTGAAGCAAAAATTATATATATGTATATTTTGAGAGAGAGAGAGAGAGAGAAGAGAGAGAGAGAGAGAGAGAGAGAGAGAGAGAGAGAGAGAGAGAGAGAGATTTTCATTAGCGAAAGAAGAGAATTCATGCATGCCTTACTCCACCAATAATTACGTGGTATATTTTTTACGTGCGTAAAATATTTGGAGAATTTTTCTCACTGATGTAACCGTATTATTCATTCCCGCATTCTACATTATCGAAGAATAAAGGAGGAAATAGAATGATATAGAATGGATAACGAGAATAAAACCTACCTCTCTTTAGCAGCTGGCTTGCCTTTATAATCACTGCGCACTACCCATTTTCTCTCGTATACCGTTGTGAATTGTAGCCTGACACGACAAGGAACATTCAGAAAGTGAGCTTCCTTCATCTAATCTATGGCGTATTCAGGGTGTGAAAAGAAGGATTTACCGAAACAAAAGAGAAATGACACGTTTGTTCTCGCCGAAACAAATCCTTATATCGACTGTAGTTAAAACTAGCTTTTTCTAAAGTTTTCTTGGCGTGTTTCTGAAATGAAAGGCTTTGGCGTAAAGACAGTGCATAAATATACGGAAGAGAGGCGAAATATTTGTATAAAACGTGGAACTGAGAAAATGCTGAAAGATAAATATAAATAAGTAAAAATATGGATTTCGATAGTTTTAATAAATAATATTAAATGGACTTGAAGTTAAAAAAATGAGGTAGGAATTAGTGAACATTTTTGATGAAGGATTTTATATTGTAAAAGATAATCGTTCGTGCTATTTAATATGCTTAGTCGCTGAGTTAATGAAAACAAATGAAGTATATTGTATTAAAATAGAAAAAGAAATATATATATATATATATATATATTATTTGTTTTAGGTTACAGCGATATATATTACAACAACAAATATACAGTAGGACACACCGATTAAGTCTAGTGAAAAATCTGTCGTAAAATTGCAGCTTTTTTATTGCTGTTGTAAGAAAAAACATTGAGTTTGACGACAGGACTTTTTTGTTTGATTGTACAGCAGGGGTACATAATACAATAAAATAAATTTAAAATTGGATTACTGTTTCTGCGTACTGTTTCTGCGTACTGTTCAACTGACAAATGTTTTTAGCATTACACGAAAATCAAGGAAGTTCAAAATTATATAGAGTTAATTAAATGCCTGAAGGTCCTTTACTTCTACTAAGTTGATTTTGATATTAAGTTATTCTTTTATTTAATTCATATTTAAGTAATTTTTAAGAGGTCACTTGATTATAAAAGTGTCAAGTGACCCTTGTAAGTGGTTGTAAATCCTGGAACAAGATTTTAAATTTTTTGTAAAGAGTCCAACTGCAAAATAAAGCTGTTAATAACCCATTTAGTTCAATTCATACAGTTTTGTAATATTATAAAATTAATAAAAACTTTTGACTAAAGGATTTATTTACACGCGCATAAAGCTTTTGGTGTTTCAATATTTTTTTTCACTTTTTTATGCTTAGATGCTTTGGCTGTATAAAATTTGCTTTTCAGCCTCAAAACTAAAGGCATAAAACGGATGAATCGTAGAATATTGCTTACAAATGTGAAAACAGAGATAATATTCTGTCGGTCATAAATCTAGATGTTAATAGAGGGGGTCATATAATACCTTTTACAGCTTTCTCGAACACTGGCAGTCCTTATCATCTGCATTTAAATCTCAAACAGCATCGATGAAACAATACCAAGATGCCATTTTGAATCTAAATCGAGCCTCATTGAAATCTCCATACATAAGACGTTATTTCTTTATACTCTTCGCGCCTTTATTGGTGCGTTATAAGTCTCGATAAAGTCAGTCGTAAACTTCTTCCAATATCGCATCTTAGGGCCTCTGAAGCCAATAAGAAAAGGTATTCCAATACAATGAAGCGAATTTGAATCCCTTTTAATGAAATGAAAGAGATTCGAAATTGTCTTGAATGATATGAACAAGATTCGCAAGGAATCTCCAATGATATAAAAGAGCCGTGAACTCTCAGATGCAACTCCGTTATTTGAACGCGAATAGAAAGGAAATTCGCTGAAGGAGCTCATTCTCCAAAGCATCATTTGCATCGAAGGTTGTGAAGGAGGAGGAGGTGGTGGTTTGGTGATTTGCACTTACCAAATTTAAGTAATCCTCTTAATTAAATTGTGAATGAAATTATAAGTCTAATTTCTGTATTTTCATTTCTCCGTGTCTGTCTACTCACTTCTTACTTTGGAGTTGTAATGTGCAAAGAAAAACGTAACTCATTATTTATATTAAAGTCAACAATAATATTTGAAGTTCACATTTTGTATGCGGTCATCAACACTTAAATTATAATAAATTATAAATTATAAATGGGTATCTAAAGGATTTCCATATATAATATTTAGACAGTTCTCTAATACTGTAATAAAGAGATGAAAATTCCTTAGAAGCAGGTTTGAGGACTACAAAAATTTTCAGTTAGGAATGGAACAGATTAGAACCCAGAAGACATATTGGAGAAGTTTTTAGCCCGAGCGACATAAATGTTGTTTCTTTATTTATTATAATATTGTCTAATATCAAGTACTTCTGTAGGTTAACTTTGAAGCATAAGTGATAAAGGTAAAAAGATAATAGAAGATAATTATTATATAAAAGTCCTTTATCGTAGTAAAAATCTACGTCATAGCCAATGTCGTAACATCGCTTCCAGTGCCGTGTTAAGGGGGAAGTTAAGCGATATTTGGTCGGATACTAGTTGGATGGGAGACGGTCCTCCGTGTCCATATTATGTAGCGGCCCGTGGTGATTCGGATCCCACGTAACGCTGTAGGTCCCCTCTGTCATATGACCTTAGATGTTAAACAATCCATCATTACATTTTATAGTGATAAAAACAACGTGTGCATAATATGTAAATAATAACTGTGGAACCTCTTTAGCGACCCCAACAATTCAAAAAATGGATAGATGTCAGCCATTAAAATACTTAATCGTTGCGACAATTTTAGTTGCGAAAATTTATATACTCAAAATACCTTACATTAATCAAAATTCGCAAACATACTAATAGGAAAAATGTATGTTTGGATGAATATAATATAATATTTGTTTAAGATATGAGAACGAAAGATTTTAATTGGTTTTTTATAAATTAATTTTCGGTGAAGAAGTATATACAGTATATATTAATATTTTTAATATTTAAATAGTCATTCTATAATGATAATAATATTAGCGACCCAAACTATTCAAAAATGGAATAGATGTCAGCCATTAAATACTTAACCATTGCGACAATTTTAGTTGCGAAAATTTATATACTCAAAAATACCTTACATTAATCAAAATTTTCAAACATGCTACTAGGAAAAATGTATGTTTGGATGAATATAATATAATATTTGTTTAAGATATGAGTAACGAAAGATTTTAATTGGTTTTTTAAAATTATTTTTGGGTGAAGAAGTATATACAGTATATTAATATTTTTAATATTTAAATAGTCATTCTATAATGATAATAATATTTGGAGGAATTCTTTTTTTTCTCAAAAAATCTTAATGACTTTTTTCAATTTAGATTTTAATTACTGATGCTGAGATGGAAGAGAGATTCGTTTTCTTCTCTTGTCTTTTTCAACATTCCTGGTCCATATGAAGGATTCTCTCGTCTCTCCTTTAAGGAAGAGTCGGCGCTTTCCCTTGACATCTGTTGTGCCGTTTTTAGGGAGTTTATTTGCCTCCTTGTGGGTTAGTAGGCCCTCAATTCGGTTCCTCGAAACAAAAAAAGGACTTGCTCGCGAGTAAATTTAAGAAACGAATATTGTCCTAGCACTCCTAGTTGAGCTCCGGAATCTCGACTCTATCTTTTTCTTTTCTTCATTCCTCCTCACTTCTTTTCCTATTTCATCTTGCATTGTCCTTCTCTTCTTTTCTTTCGTTCATTCTTGTCGTATGTACACAGTATTTCAGTATCATGCAAAGTGCAGTCTTGAAATATTTTCCTGCCCTCATTCTTTTTTCACTCACCTTATTTTCGCTTATTTTATCACGAAATTTACTCTGTTTACACTTATTTTATTACTAATAACCTTTTATTTCCAAAGTTTGTTCATTTGAGTTTTACTGTTCTCATTCATTAATAATATATGTACAGGGTGTCCCAAAGTTATTTAATTACAACAAAACCAAAAGGGATAGAATAATGCATTTTTTTTCATTTGTTGCTTAATTAATTAATTTTTTATTTATTTACAAGTTGTAATCTGAGTGTCAAGTTGCCAGTGATAGAAGCTTGAACGAAAATAGTGACTACACAGGAGAAAGCTCAATGTGTAATCTGGTTTGCGGAGTCGAAATCAGTGACAACTGTTCAACGAAATTATTTCATTAGTTAAGCAACAAATGCCAAAAAACTGCATTATTCTATCTCTTTTGGTTTTGTGTAATAAAATTTTAAAACCGGAACAGGACTTTGTGGATACCCTGTACTTTTGTCATAACCGGCTTGAAATTATATGCGGAACACATCTTTCATTCCTTTAACAAAATAGTGGGTAACTTCTGTATTTGTGAGACCAGAATATACGTATAATTCATAAGGACATTTCCTTTCATGTGAAAACTGATAAATTATTCCTTAATTATATATTAAATGCATATACACGGAACTCACACATTAAGGATACACATTACATAATAAGTATTATGTGAAAAGCATTTATATTTTTTGGTCACCTTCTAAATACAGTGTCAATGTATATAACTTGTTTACTATATTGAAACTGCCTTCAAGAGCTTCTCTGAAGATTAGGCTAAGGAATTAAATCTTAAGATTTAATCTTTTAAAAAGATATCAGACCAGAAATAAAAGATTCAAATTTCGCTTTAGATGTTCAATATCATTTTGTAGACAAGATACTTCGTTACAGGGTGATGCAAACTTTTATTAATTAGCTAAATTCTGGCGGATATAATTATATTTTATCGTTTTCTTCATTGCAGAAGAAATGTTTATTACTTACTACTGATTTCGCACTACATAAAATACACTTTTCGTCTTTTATAAACTTTAGTTTCTAAGAAACTCCCAAGTTTTTGCTTCCAACCGAATTGTTCTTTCTGACTAAGGTCACTCTTGTTGCCCCACAACCTACAGTTTAACGTGAAATTCGAGCCACGACCCATCAAGGAAGTTAGAAAATACAAAGTTCTCGATCGGACTCGATCTCACAAACTCCCGATCAGCAGCCCAGGCGATAATAAACAATTAGCTTTATATAAGAAATTGTACCTATCTTTTGTCTTAAAATGTTTGGCAGAAAAGGATGAAAACATAAGATTGTGGAAAATCGACTCTAAAACAAAGCAATAGAAATTAAGAGATTAAAGAGCAACCTCAAACAGGAATCTCAAAAAAATATACACTTTATCGGTGGACCTGGAGTCCCTCAAGGCTCCCCAAATGAAAACGCCACTGAAATTGTCAGAAACGCCATAAAAAAAAACTCCGTATAAACAGTCCTGAAAATGTTATCACGGAGGCACATCGAGTTGGGGAAAATAATAATGACAATAACAAAAGAATCATGAAGTTCAAATTGAGTGACCGGCTGTGGAAATCGAAACTAGGAAGTGCAGTTATAAATATCAAACCTAATATATATATATATATATATATTAATGAATCACTCTTAAGTACAGAAAATTAACTCAAAATTAGGACATGTAAATCATTTTATACAAATGATTTTAGACAGAAAAATTTAAGGCAGTTTTGTTTTGTAATGAAAATTTTAACTGTAGACTATAGACTGTCAAGTACGTGAAATAAGAGTAAACTTTTTGGAGATACAAAATAACATGAACGTTATTTTCATTTCATGACATAAATAATTGTGAATTGTGCAGATAAAATATATTTTAGCTCAAGTAATAATCATAACAGTAGAACTAATTTTCAGTCGTCCGAAAAATGCGTTCTGAAGTAAGGTATATCTTTTTTGTATGAATAATAAGAAACCTTGAAAAGAAATTTACAATAATAACGTACAATCCTAAGACCCAACCCGAGGGTAAGGCAAGCCAGCCTTGTTCTCGGCCGGTCCCAAGTCCAGATAAATGGGGAGGGTTGGCGTCAGGAAAGGCATCCGGCCATAAAAACCCAGTCAAAACCACAATGGTGAGTCTTCAACACGAAAATGCGATGACGGCTAGGGCGTACCCCGTAGGCGACGTACAGAGACCTCGCCCGACCTCTGTGGTGAGGCGAGGGCTACCGCACCAAGAGCCGGTGCGGCTAACGAAGCGAGCTCGGGTGGACCTGAGAATTGCGACGCTGAATGTTGGAAGCATGACTGGCAGAGGAAGAGAGATTGTGGAGTTGATGAAGAAGAGGAGAGTTGGGGTGTTGTGTGTACAAGAAACACGCTGGAAGGGGAACAAAGCAAGAGAACTCAGTGAGGGATATAAATTGTTCTACAGTGGGGCGTCGGTTGAGGGAAGGAATGGTGTGGGTATTGTATTGGCGAAGGAATTGAAGGATAGCATAGTGGAAGTAAAGCGAAGGGGAGATAGACTGGTGACTTTGAGAATGAATTATGGGGAATATGTACTCAATATAATCAGTGCATACGCACCACAAAGTGGATGCCCGGACGACGTTAAGGAAGCATTCTGGAGGTTATTGGCGGAAGAAATGGAGAGTATTGCCGAGGACGAACGAGTGGTGTTGGACGGGGATATGAATGGACACGTTGGTGATCATAACGATGGAGTGGTCAGAGTGCACGGTGGTCATGGCTATGGAGAGGCAAACGTGGACGGTGAGAGAGTGTTGGATATGGCTGTATCGTTTGATCTAGCGATTGTAAATACGTTTTTCAGAAAGAGAGAGGAGCATGTTATTACGTACAAGAGTGGAGGCAGAACATCGCAAATTGATTTCATACTGTATAGGAGGGCGCAATTGGCCGAGGTGAGGGACTGCAAAGTTATTCCAGGAGACCATGTGTCGCCACAACACCGGTTGGTAGTCATGGATGTGATGTTGAAAAGAGGAAGAAGGACCCGAGGAACAACAGTGAGGAGAATTAAGTGGTACAAACTGAGAGAGGAGGGGAAGAAACGGGAATTTAGAGAGAGAGAGTGTTGAGTGAAATCCATGTTGATGAACAGAATGTACAGGATTGGTGGGTACATAATGCGAATGTCATGAGAACGGCAGGTAGGGACATATTTGGGGAAACATCAGGTAAAGTGTGGGAAGATAAGGAAGGATGGTGGTGGAGTGATGAGATCCAAAGAGCACTACGAAGTAAGAGAGAAACTAAGAAGTTATGGGAAGAATCGAGGAGTGAAGAGTGTAAGGTGGTATATAAAGAAGCAAAGAAACAGGCAAAGAGAGCAGTGGCAAGAGCAAAGGCGGAGGCATATCGGCAGATGTATGAGGATTTAGAGGATCGTGAAGGACAAAAGAAGATATACAGATTGGCTAAGAGCAGAAATAGAGCGACAAAAGACTTTACACAGGTAAAACAAATTAAGGGAAGGGAGGGGGCGGTGCTGCAAAGAGATGAAGAGATAAAGGATAGATGGAAGGAATATTTTGAGGAATTATTAAATAAAGAAAACCCAAGATCTTTCTATGAGGATGGATTACCAAATGTAGCTATGACAGAACAAGTGGGGAGGATGGAAGCGAGTCGTGCTCTGAATAGGATGAAAAGTAACAAAGCGACTGGCCCAGACGAGATACCAGCCGAGGCATGGAAGGCACTGGGAGATGAGGGGGTGGATCTGGTGTGGGATCTAATGCAGAAGTTGTTTGACCAGGAGGTGATTCCGGATGAGTGGCGGACCAGCATCATAGTGCCTATATTCAAAGAGAAGGGAGATGTACAAGATTGCACGAATTATAGAGGGATCAAGCTAATATCACATACAATGAAGATATGGGAGCGAATAGTGGAGAGTAGGTTGAGAGACGAAGCGGAAGTGTCAGTGGAACAGTTTGGATTTATGCCGGGAAGGAGAACGACAGATGCAGTTTTTGCATTGAAACAGTTGGCAGAGAGGTACAGAGAGGGGCAGAAGGCGTTGCACATGGTTTTTATTGACTTGGAGAAGGCATATGATAGGATACCACGGCAGGAAGTTTGGAGATGCTTAAGGGAAAAGATGGTACCGGAGAAGTATGTTAAACTGATCAAGGGGATGTACAGGGGATAACAACTAAGGTGAGGAGTAGCGTGGGTGTGTCAGAGAGCTTTGGGGTGGAAGTTGGTCTGCACCAAGGATCAGCTTTGAGTTCGTTCCTTTTCAATGTGGTATTCGATGTGTTGACGGACAGGATTAGAGGGGAGGCGCCGTGGTGCATGATGTATGCAGACGATGTTGTGTTGAGTGGGGAGACGAAAGAGGAGGTGGAGCAGCAGTTATTATTTATATTACCGTATTATCCTAAGTTTCACATCATGATCAAGACTTTAAGTACTCTTAATACTGCAAATGAAATTACTGAATCTGAAAACATAGTCAACTCCGACTATTCGTATTAGCGTTTCTATATTTTATAGACATATTTAATAATACTTGTACTAGATATGGCGTAAATTTGATCTCAAAATACCATTATATCTAGGTCAGACCGAGAACTTTTTGATCACTCCTCGTGTGTGTGTGTGTGTGTGTGTGGTGTGTAGATATATATGTATGTATGGAAAAAATTGACAGAAATTTCTGATTTGATTGAATAAATAATAACAAATTTACTGAATCAACAAATGGAAATGGGAAATTTATTATTTAGTGACTTTTATTATCAAATGAAAGTACTTTTTTTGAAAAAAAAAAAAAATGGTGTCTATTTACTTTTGTTAACCATATATATATATATATATATATACACCTGGCATAGAATTTACATAACCTGTCAAAAATATGACTTTAATTTTTAACTAAATTTTGCGTACGTATAATTTTGCAAAAATATAACTTTAATTTTTAACTAAATTTTACATACGTATAATTTTTTCAAGAAATTTTGAATGGAATTTTTTGCCAACAGAAAATGAATTTCTCGTCAGATATAAAAAATTGCTTCTCTTTTTTAAATTACATTGAAAGGTGTGTGTGTGTATAGTGTATATATATATATATATATATATATATATATGAATAGAAACGACATAAGTGTTAAGGAACGTTTCTGCACACGAGGAGGAGAGATAACGAATAATGAAAAATGAGGCGAACCGCCCGGGAATCGAACCCAGGGCCTTCCAATTGCCGGTTGGACCAACCGGCAATTGGAAGGCCCTGGGTTCGATTCCCGGGCGGTTCGCCTCATTTTTCATTATTCGTTATCTCTCCTCCTCGTGTGCAGAAACGTTCCTTAACACTTATGTCGTTTCTATTCATTTATATACTGCGCGGTCATTGCAGTTATATATGCATATATATATATATATATATATATATATATATATATATATATATATATAAATGTTGCGTTAAAACTTGCTTCTCAAAGTCTGAAAGAGCAAATAACAGAATTCATGATATCAGGAGAGAGAGAGAGAGAGAGAGAGAGAGAGAGAGAGAGAGAGAGAGAGAGAGCTTTACTATATACAGTAACAAGTACAAAATGAAAATGTTTTCGTCCACTTTTCCTTCGTAATTGGTGTCAGTTGTGGAACGTCTAAATTGCAATTAATAAATAATATTTGCTGCAAGACTAAAGTATATTGTTCTGGTGACGCTCCAAACAGCTTTTTGCTCCAAAGGTTGAACTGGATATGTAGGTGGAAGGAAGGGAACGGTGAAGAAAGAAGCACACAGAGATACAGATAGGAAAATACACACATACACACACACACACGCACACACACACACACACACACACACACACACGTACAGTATATTTTTGTCATACTTTCGTAAACGTACGTGGGGAAACAGACAGACGAACAAAAACATGGATAGAAGAACCCTATACCAATAGATCAGTGATGCACAAACCCTGGCCCGCGGGCCAAATGTGGCCCCTACGGGTCTTTTCAATTCACATTTTTTACATGAAAAGGGTAGCTACCCAAAGAAAAATCTGAAATATTACCCCTGGTTATAAAAATGCATATTTATAAAAAGTAGAATATCTATATATCTGGCCCCTACATATAAAACAGATGGTTGGTTTGGCTCACATCAAAAAAGTTTGTGCACCACTGCAATAGATAGACAAAAATATAGAAAGAGACAAACAAACATAAAAACTATACACAAACAGACAACAAAATATACCCACTAAATGCAAAAAACTTCACTTTTCTACATAAAGGTCAAAATATGATAATAAAAACCCACTCTAATTGACAGAGTTTATTTCCACAACAGTTTCGATGCCCACTGGCATCCTCTTCGGGTGGATACAGAAAAACGAATAAAATATACCCAAACAGCAGAGAAGACAAATCGAGACGAGGAAAATGTCCTTATTATCGTTCACGACAATCTAATTCTTTCCCTTTTAATGAATCCTTGAGCCAAAGACTCTTTAAAGTAAAACTAAAATTGCTCCAATCCTTTCCCGTCATTTGAGTGAATGAAGTTACGTACAAAGTCAACAAATGGAAATGTAATTCTGCGGATCCAAAACGCCGTTTTCCAGTTCACTTTTTTATTCGTAACTAATTTTAGAATTATTTAAAGACAATAATTAATTCTTATTCTTCCTTTAAAGGATGTGAGCGACCTTTTTACTAATCACTTTTGCCACATTTCTGAAGGTACAATGCGTCCCCTGATTTCGCCAACCAAAAATTTAAATCGTCAAGGCACGCAGTTCAGACCTGCATTGAATTATAAATTATAATTTATAATTCAATACAGGAGTTATAAATTATATTGAATTATAAATTATTATAATTTCCATAAAAAGGAATAAATTATAAATTATAAATAGGAAGAAATTATTAAAATTAAAAGGTGTGGTTTTTACTTCAAATATTTCTCAAAAACTTGATTACAAAAGTTTTTTTTGAATAACTTTTTAATGATGGTCCTTATGCTCTCTCTCTCTCTCTCTCTCTCTCTTTCTCTCTCTCCCTCTCTCTCTCTCTCTCTCTCTCTCACTATCTATCTATAGCTAGATAGATAGGCGTATATAGTAACTAGCATCGCTGACATCGAATCTCTCGGACCCACGTTCTATTTCCTGCGAGAGCGGGCGACGCTCAGCTCACCCAGCTGTTCATCCTTCCATATAAAAAAAATGGTTGGTAGATAAATGGGTACCCTGTGTAGCCTAGTGGTTAAAATTTAAAAAAAATTAGAGATCTTTATTCAGAAAAGAATACAAGTAACAGAGTTTTAACATTTTCAGATAGGTCCTATTTAATATGACATTAATATATTCACAGTTCTCTTATCTGAATATGCCGTTGAAAGCATGGAAGCTTTTTAGGCAACATTAATGCCATTTAGTTTACTTATTACATAAAAAATTGAAAGCCCAAGTGATAGTAATAGTGATAATAATAATAATAATAATAATAATAATAATAATAATAATAATAATAATGAAATTAATATATTTTAAATAGTTGATAGATTGCATAAGTCATTTAGTTTCAAAATATTTAACTCTTTAAACAATGGGGAAATGTGACTTTGTCTATTGTCATTATTTGAGAGAGAGTTCGCCGATAATTTTTATGAATTACTTCCAAAGGATGTTTTATATATTTCTTTGGAGCTACCCCTTGCTGTAATGCAATGTAATAAATGTGGATGGATGAAGGATTAATAGTGGGAAAGGAGTGCGTTTTGAGGAAGGGTCCTTTTTAGTTTAAATAATATGAAGAAAAATCTTGATATTTCGGATTTGATGTTATACATGACTTCTGAAATTTAGTTTTTCGTCTAATTTAATGCCAAGAACTTTAATCTAATTTTTATTTGACAGTTTGTGTTAATATGTTTTGCGATAATAATCATATAAGGTGACTTTATCAGGTTCGATAAAAGTTTATTAGCACACATCCATTCATACACATTTTCTAATTGTCTGTTCGTTTCATTAATCAGAAAGTCTGAGTTATGATGGGAAGAAATGTGGTATCATCTGCGTATTGTAGGCAATTTAATGTGATCGAGAGATGAAAATCGATGAGGTGAATTAAAAATAGTAATGGCCCAAGAATAGACCCTTGTGGGACTCCACTAGTTAGCATCGCCTTGTCAAATAAACTATCTTTTAATCTGATGTACTGATGACGATTTGACAGATATGATTTAAACCAATTGAAGATATTTCCTTGTATTTCGTATATTGTAAAGTTTATTCAATAATATTTCATGCATTTCATGCGAAAGTGTATCAAATGCTTTTGACAAGTTGACGAAGATCAAGGCAGTGTGTTTTCTGCTGTTTAAGTTCTAACACACATTTTCTAATAGCATGTTTATGGCATCTTTCGTTGTATGTCCACCTCTAAACCAAAATTGAACTTTAGTTAAAGCATCTTACTTGATTAAGAATTTAGTAAGTTTATTGTATAAGATTTTTTCAAATACTTTACTTAAAGTTGGCAGTACGGAAATGGGGCGATAATTAATTGGATGGAGTTTTTGGATTTCAAGAGTTAAATACGGCTTCTTTCAGACTGTCAGGGAATACATCTACTGTTACTGATTCATTCATTGCTTACTGAGTGGTATTGCAATTTCATCGGATACTAATTTGTATATTTTTACCGGGATCGTATTGATGTCAGAATCTTTAGTTTTTAGATTTTTATTGCTAGAGATATCGTTTGGTAGGGATGGATCAAAATGAGTTTGGATTTGGTTGTGACATGTATTGTCAGTAGTGAATGTCTGTAATTGGGATCGAGATTCCAGTATTGGAGCCGATATTTGCAAAGTTTTGCAAAGAAGTTATTTGATAAATTAACTGTCTTTGAGATCACTGTAAGAATTTCCACCTTGTGTGAAGGAGGACATCTTTCGTTGTTAATTAACTCTTTCAGAGTGTTCGACAGCCTTTCAAGTTTTTAACAATAATGATTTGCGTTTGCTTTGTTAATGACGGCATTAAGTCTGTTACAGTAATTTTGTATGTCTGTTCTGTAATAATATCAGTTTTCCATAGTTTAAAGAGAATATACTTGCGTTCAATACTCACAATGAGTGCTGGGGTGAACCATTGGTTGTCGTTGTATTTAGTTTTAAATATTACTTTTGATTTAAGAGGAAAGTTTGTGTTGAATATATTTATTAGTGTGGTTGAGAATGCTTGAAATTTTGTTCCAATGTCATGGTTACTTCCGGTTATTCTTGTCCAGTCCAAAGCTACTATTTCTCTCAGGAACTTGAATTAATTATTGCAGCTGCAAGATCTACAGTCAACTTTTTCAGTTTTCTTCGCTAAGAATTGAGTGATTAGCATGGTGTATGTAGGCAAGTGATTTGTGCTTACATGTAGGTTTAGGTTTAGGAATGTTTAGGTTTAGGAAAGACAGATTATCATTGTTGTATTTCTTGTTTAAGAAGTCGTCTCCGAGATATACGAGTATATATATATATATATATATATATATATATATTACACACACACACACACACACACACAGAGTATATGCAGTATATATTAAATATTAATATAATAATACCTTTATTATCTGCAGTTATATAGTGAACATACTCCTACATACGCTATTTAAAGAGAGTATTTGATTCATAAATCTGAACCTGGCGACATAATAATTAGAGACTAAATGCCAATAACTTTATATAAAAAAAAAAACCCTTCTTTTTAGCTGACTACATAATATATCAGCGTTAAGATGACGTAATACCAACATAAACCTAGCGTCAATAAAACTTACTTATGCATTACTCTGACGAGAGAATAATTTTATGTGTTCTATAAACGTCATCCTTAAAATCTTTAATGCGACCCGAAATTACCATTTTTATATGATTTTGCATTTTGACTGAATTTTACTCCATCTCTTTGTTATAGACAATTAGGAGAAAATGTATGCGCAAGACGTAAATTAAAATTTATTTCGCCATTAATGTTGTTGTTGTTTTTTTTGTTTTATTCCTTTTAGTTTGACATGTTTTATGAAAGGATTTTATGCGCGTACAGATAATAAGCAATGCGTTGATGGAAAAACTTTGATACGAGTTTGTTTTCATTGTTTGTTTAAACGTTTAGTGAAATGAGAACAGTTACTGTATTCTTATAATGCATTTTGAGATCAGATGCGTTATATTGCCGTATTGCATTGGGGGATGTTATTTAACTAGTGCTGAAAACGGAGCAAGTGTAGTTTACGTCCCCCTGCGGTACCTAGTGTAGTTTACGTCCCCCTGTGGTACCTAGTGTAGTTTACGTTCCCCTACATTATCCTAGTATAGATTACGTTCCCCCGACATTATCCTAGTGTAATTTGCGTTCCCAACTTTGTCCGCGTATACCTAATCAAATAAAATGTTAAAACTAACGAAAATATTACGACTTAACCTAACCAATCGTCAATTTATAAACGTTAAAACTAACGAAAATATTACGACTTAACCTAACCAATCGTCAATTTATATATATAAATTGACGATTGGTTAGGTTCAGTCGTAATATTTTCGTTAGTTTTAACGTTTTATTTGATGGATTCATTTAAAAAATGTCTCCTAAAGATCCTAGTGTAGTTTACGTTCCCCAACTTTGACCTAGTCTAGTTTGTGTCCCCTTTTCCGTCAGGGGGACGTAAACTACACTTGCTCCTTGAAAACTAGTCGGAGCTATTGAAGAATAGGGACCCCAGCCTTCTTTAGTTAGCTTTATAAGGCTAACTAACGAAAATATCATGACCTAACCTAACCAATCGTCAAGGGCGTACAGTTAACCTAACGATTGGTTAGGTTAGGTCGTGATATTTTCGTTAGTTAGCCTTATAAGCCTAACTAAAGAAGGCTGGGGTCCCTATTCTTCAATAGCTCCAACTAGTCTTTCTTTTTTTAACTTTTCACTCTTCAATTAAACGAAGTGAAACGTTATTATTTGACGCTGTTATTAGTTGGTTGATGTATTTATTTTGTATTAATGATATTGTGAAAGGAACGCATCTCGCTATTGTCGGAATTAATATAGGGTTTATTGTCTTTTCTGACTTCGAAATTGAACTCTAATTTTGAAAGACGTTTTTTTAATTAAAAATAACATTAAAATAACTAATTCATTTTTAACTAGGTTTTAGGAAATGTTCCCTGAGTGGTTAGCACAGAAATTATTTTAGGCTTAGGAATTGTTTACACTGGAAAGAGACCTATATAAAATTATAAAGAGTAGCACCAACACTCTACTTTAAAATTATTTAATTTTTCTATTCACATTTGAACAAAGAAAACAGAAAAGGACGTAATAATCAATATATACAAATGGATTAATAAAAGCTTTCCTAGACATACAAAGGACAGAACTGCCTTTTGCAAACACATTATACGGTTTTGGATCAATGAAAGAAAGCCACCCCAGCCTTCTTTAGTTAGCTTTATAAGGCTAACTAACGAAAATATCACGACCTAACCTAACCAATCGTTAGGTCAACTGTACGCCTTGACGATTGGTTAGGTTAGGTCGTGATATTTTCGTTAGTTAGCCTTATAAAGCTAATTAAAGAAGGCTGGGGGTGGCTTTCTTTCATTGATCCACGGTTTTTATGGCTAAATGGGGGTTAGTTTACAAATACTTCTTAGAAAATGCAGAGAACTGAGGTTATTTACATTAAGTTAAAAGGGAGGTAAAGTTGTAAAATTAAGTATAAATACGATACTTTAACAAAAAGATGTTTTATAGCAAGCATAAAAAAAAATTAGGGCATGCAATTATAAAAAACACGTATAATTAAATATAATTAAATCTAACACAAGGGATATGGCGTCATATATGAATTGAAACAAAATCATTTACAATAATAATAATAATAATAATGATAATAATAATAATAATAATACAATTTGTTGTTCTCTTTATACATGTGGACGACGTACGTTAGTGTGATAAGATATATATATATATATATATGCAAACCCACAAAGACAACAAGTACAGCAAATAATTCTAATGTGTTGTTTAACCATATGTATAGATGTAATCATAGTATTAAGTGGGAGAGTTCTAAAGTTACGGTTAAAAACAAAGATATAATTGAAAGGAATTTTCAGGAATGTGGTTTTATCCATTTTAAAAATAATTTCAATAACAGTGCGGGAACGTATAAAATTGACAATATCCTGTTAACACATCTTTTACCCCTTATCATTACTTGTTAACCTTGTGCTAATCTCTTTTTATTTTTTTGTTTAATGTACATAGGCATATATTTTTGTCATTGCTTTTTCCTTTCATTCCCTGACGAATACAAAAAGGTGTCTTGGAATAATTTTTTCCTTTTGTTTGTGGGTTTGCATAATTCATTTATTTCACGTGTTTAATTGTGGAATTCACCCCATATATATATATATATATATATATATATATATATATATATATATATATATATATATATATATACATATATATTACATATATATACATATATAATATATATATCACACACACATTTAACTGCAATGACCACGCAGTATATTAATGTATAGAAACGACGTAAGTATAGAGGAGTGTTCTGCACACGAGGAAGAGAAATAACGAGCAAATGAAAAATGAGGTGACCGCCCGGGAATCGAACCCAGGATCTTCCGATTGCCGGTCAGATATGCTACCACTACACCACGGGCCTCGATCAGTCAGAAGTCGTAATTCTCCTACATATTCACGATTTGCGAGGGTGCCCTCTCAAGGCATTGGTTTCTGCCTATGTAGGAGAATTACGACTTCTGACTGATCGAGGCCCGTGGTGTAGTGGTAGCATATCTGACCGGCAATCGGAAGATCCTGGGTTCGATTCCCGGGCGGTCACCTCATTTTTCATTTGCTCGTTATTTCTCTTCCTCGTGTGTAGAACACTCCTCTATACTTACGTCGTTTCTATATATATATATATATATATATATATATTATGGCCCAGTTAATAGTTTCCTATGTCTGCATATAGCCTAAATCTAGAACATAGAAACAAATTTTATAGTTCCTTGTCAGAATGGAGTTATTTGAACAAATCATTTTAGATAACGCATAATATTAACAAATATAATGTACAATGCGCAACAATGCTTAATATTAACAAAAAATTGTAACAGTTGCGTTAAAATGAGCCAATAAAATTAAAATCCACAACATAAAATCAATACAGTAGAGCCAAAGACCTTCGTCTCTCAGTCGTGTTCCTCTTCAAATGATAGCCGAGCGTAGACTATAAAAGTAGCATGAATTGAAGAGGTAAACCCGTTCTGGAACTTGATGTATCCTTATCCGAAGGTCCGGTCAAATTTTCTTACCAATAAAAGCTTCAATTTCAAAGACTTTTATGGAAATACTAGATTTGAGTCGATTTCCCTCACTTATACTTATATTAATATTAGGGATTACCCGCATTAATTTGAACTAATCCTAAATTTATATCGTAACTTCAATTAATTATAAACTTCCAATGCCGTCAGGCTACAAAAAAGGATAAAATATACGAGAGGAGAATACCAGAGAGAGTATTGAATAATTAGTTCCAGATGTAATAACGTCAAGAGCAAAGTTGATTTTTAAAAATGGGTTCAAATTTCAGATTATTTTGAAATCATATCTCGTGAAATTAAAAGACTATGTATTTTTGTTTTTAATATATATATATATATATATATATATATATATATATTTTTTTTGCTGCAAACAACACACAGTTTAATTAATGTAAAGAACGACGCTTGTATAGAAACGTTCCGCACAAGATGAGGAGGAGAACGAACAAATGAAAAATGAGGTAACCACCCGGGAATCGAACCCGGGATCTTCCGATTGCCGGTCAGATATGCTATCCACTACACCATGGACCTCGATTGATCAGAAGTCGTAATCCTCCTACATACGAGCAATCGGACCGGCAATCGGAAGATCCCGGGTTCGATTCCCGGGTGGTTACCTCATTTTTCATTTGTTCGTTCTCTCTCCTCATCTTTTGCGGAACGTTCTTCTATACAAGCGTCGTTCTTTATATATATATATATATATATATATATATATATATATATATATGTGTGTATATATACCTTTCCTTTCAACCTTTTAAATGTTCCGTGCGACGATTCCTTATTTCACGAAGGTCAAGTTCGTCGCCCCTCATCTCGAGTTGGCCTGGTGAAGTAGAGAGTTGGCTTCTTTTGCTCTCCAGTCTAAGCCAAGTGTCTAATCTCCTTTTGAAGATGTTTACCGCAACACCACTCATATTCCTTAGTTTCTTGGGCAACTGGTTAAACAATCTTGGTCCTGTCACAACAAAACTATTTTCCTTCAGGGCTAAGAATGTTCCCTGTCCAGCCTTTAATTTGGGTACATGACACATTCTTCCTTTTTTGCTTTCCACTGTTGTTTGGGTGGTTATAGGGTTCAGAGTAAGATTAGGGGCTAGTTCCTCCATTGTTTTCAAAGTGTAAATAAAGGTGTACCTCTCTGTTCTTATTTCCAGTGAATATAAGTTTAATTCACGTAACCTTTCCCAGTAATTTTGTTCTTTGCATCCATTGATCTTGGCTGTGAAGCTTCTCTGAATCCTTTCTAGCTGATTAATGTCTTCTTTTTTATATGGGGATGTTAGGACCGAGCAGTATCCCAACTTGGGTATGATCGGTGTTTTCAACAGAGGAAGTATTATATTCTTATCCCCTCGTTTAAAGGTTCTCAGTATCTGCCCAGTTATTCTTTTTGCCCTCTTTACTGCTACCTTATTTTGTGTTTCAAATTTCGCGTCAGCAGTCATTACAACACCTAAATCTTTTGCTTCAGGATGTCTCTGAATTCCCTGTCCATTTGAAATATAGTATTCCATGGATTTTAGGCCCTCCCTTCTTCCGTACTTTACAGTTGAAATTTCTCAGTGTTAAATTTCATATTGTTGTCTACCGACCAATTCTAGATTCTGTTCATGTCTATTTGTAGGGATCCTATACACTCTGAGTTTCTTATTTTTCTCCTAATCTTTGTATCATCGGCAAACGATGTTACTGTGCTGTTACTGGTAACGTCCTCATCTATGTCAGCTAGCATGATTATGAAGAGTAATGGAGCTGATACCGTTCCTTGTGGTTTTATTTCTGTATTTCTGTATATATATATATATATATATATATATATATATAATACAGACTATTAATTATTATTATTAATTATTAATTATTATTATTAATTATTAATTATTATTATTAATTATTAATTATTAGTATCAATTAATTAATTATTAGTATTAATTATTAATTATTAGAATCAATTAATTATTAGTATTTTAATAAAAATCCATTATCATATTTTACTACACTTTCATATCGTATTTTATATTTGTGAACAAAATCTTAAAGTGTGTCTGCTTTTTCTTACTTACTGTATTTGTAATAAAACACTGGTTGTATAATCCGTAGACTAAGTTTTTTTTTTTAATTTATGGGTAATGAAAATGTCTGCTAATTTAGGGTATTTTTAATGAATTGGAAAAAATTAGTTATAGGTATTATTTTTTATTTATAAAGATATAGGATATGAAATGTTAGTTATTATAAGGAATTATATATATATATATAATATATTATATATATATATATATATATATATATATATATATATATATATATATATATATGAAAATTATTTCACGAAAAAAACACGTGAAAAATATTTGTGATGAATAAACCACGAAGGAAAGGAACACAAAATGGTGCTCAAGCGCTTTCGTCTAATGACATCCTCAGGAACACTGAAGTACATAAAAAGGTGACAGCCTATATATAGGTTACAGAAAAAATAAATAAAAAAAATAAATAAATATTTTATATATATATATATATATATATATTATATATATATATATATATATATATGCAATAAACGGAGAAGTAAAAATAAAATTAAAAATTAAAGGATTATCAGAGAGGCATACATATTGTAAGGAAAAATATCGATTTTTAGCACAAGATCAAATGATTATAAAAATACAAATTTATACTGGAAATCTGCCCGGGTTTTAAGACACTGCCTTTTTTGGTTAAGTTTCGATGTATATAAAAATAAAATGAAATTAAAAGTTAATAAAGTAGCATACAAGTTTACCAAAGATTTAGTGTTCTACCCTTCTTATCTAAATCTGTTTTGAAGGAATTCAAACAACAAGATCGAGTTGAAAAAGACCTTTGCTTATGTTGAAGTTATTTGAAAGTTGTATAATGGCAGACTCAAGAATATTTCTATTAACAATGTTGCTAGAGTGGAATAAAACTGAAGCATTATTCCAATCAATACAGTGGGATAACTCTGACAAGTGACAAAAAGGGCACTAGACAACTGTCCTGTTCTAACGGAATATTGATGCTGTTTTATACGTGTGTGCAAATCCTTTCCCGTCTGACCTATGTAAAAAGAATTACATTGTTCACACCCAATTTTATAGATAATGCCTGAATTATTGGTAGGGCTATTTTTTACTATGATATTTTTCACAATATTGTTATATGAAAATACTACATTAATATCCAAAAGTTTAAGTACATTAGCAATGCCTAAAAAGCCCGGGAAAAATGGAAGTACTAAAATATTTTTTGACAAAGTACGAGTGTTATTATTGACACGATAGAAAGTTCGTTTTGCCTTGTTGAGACAAGATTCCATAAACGCAGATGGATAACACAGATCACTTCCAATACCGTGTTATCCATCTGCGTTTATGGAATCTTGTCTCAACAAGGCAAAACGAACTTTCTATCGTGTCAATAATAACACTCGTACTTTGTCAAAAAATATTTTAGTACTTCCATTTTCCCCGGGCTTTTTAGGCATTGCTAATGTATTTAAACTTTTGGATATTAATGTAGTATTTTCATATAACAATATTGTGAAAAATATCATAGTAAAAAATAGCCCTACCAATAATTCAGGCATTATCTATAAAATTGGGTGTAAACAATGTAATTCTTTTTACATAGGTCAGACGGGAAAGGATTTGCACTCACGTATAAACAGCATCAATATTCCGTTAGAACAGGACAGTTGTCCAGTGCCCTTTTTGTCCACTTGTCAGAGTTATCTCACTGTATTGATTGGAATAATGCTTCAGTTTTATTCCACTCTAGCAACATTGTTAATAGAAATATTCTTGAGTCTACCATTATCCAACTTTCAAATAACTTCAACATAAGCAAAGGTCTTTTTCAACTCGATCCTGTTGTTTTGAATTCCTTCAAAACAGATTTAGATAAGAAGGGTAGAACACTAAATCTTTGGTAAACTTGTATGCTACTTTATTAACTTTTAATTTTCATTTTATTTTTATATACATCGAAACTTAACCAAAAAGGCAGAGTGTTAAAACCCGGCAGATTTCCAGTATAAATTTGTATTTTTATAATTCATTTGATCTTGTGCTAAAAATCGATATTTTTTCCTTACAAATATGTATGCCTCTCTGATAATCCTTTAATTTTTAATTTTTATTTTTACTTCTCCGTTTATTGCATATATATATATATATATATATATATATATAGAGATATATATATATATTATATATATATATATATATATATATTAGTGATGGATCGAGTGGTCGGTTTTTCACAACCGCGGTTGCGTTGTGTTTGCGGTTGTCGAATTTTTTCCAACCGCGGTTGCGGTTGCGGTTATCATATACTAGGAAAAATGCGTAATTATTAACTGGATTTAGCCACTATAGTGCGATTTAGCTACACTTGGTACATAATAAATACTAAATAGTATTTATTTAGTAAATACCTTATGTTGAACACAAGTTTTGCAATACACCGCTACCGCTATTTGTGTGTTGCAAAACTTGTGTTCAACATAAGGTATTTACTAAATAAATACTATTTAAATGAAGTATATTCAAAACTTATATAGCTATTATGAAAGAACAGGTCAAATTAATTAAAACTATATTTTGCACTAAGTGTATTACCAGGATGAGGGACGAGGACCCATCGCACTGTTCATCCCACCTACCACTTTCCCCAGCCTCCACCCATTGGAAAGTTATGGATTATTATTCATTTGAAAAACTGATGTCAAACTTAATGACAGGCAGTGTGAATTTCAAGAATAATATTTTTGCTGCATTTTCACCTTTCAAGCGGCAACGCCTCTCATCGTACAACGTTCCCGCTCCACGCATAAGGAGACCCATCATTTTCTTTTTAAAAAAGAAATATTTCTAATTAACCTAAAATTAAAATTAACTAAGCTTTTACAACCGCAACCGCACTTATGGAACGGCGGTTGCGGTTACGGTTGCGGTTGTGAATTTTTGTGCGGTTGTAGTGCGGTTGCGGTATTCGATCCATCACTATATATATATTATATTATTATATATATATATATATATATATATATATATATATATATATATATATATATTATTTATTAATTTATTTTTTTATTTATTTTTTTTCTGTAACCTATATATAGGCTGTCACCCTTTTATGTACTTCAGTGTTCCTGAGGATGTCATTAGACGAAAGCGCTTGAGCACCATTTTGTGTTTCTTTTCCTTCGTGGTTTTATTCATCATATATATATATATGTTATAATGTTTCAGACCAACAAAGACCCTAGGATCCACTCATGGCTGGTCTACCTAACTGTTCGTAATTGTGTATTGTGCAATTGTGCATGTCCTCCGTGGTGGCGGAGGGAACCTAAAATTTTACGTGGGTTCCGAACCACAAAGCCTTAATTTTACTACCTTAAACTATGCCCAATCTATCAACATATGCGTCTAATCGATTTTTAAACATGTTTATAGACGTGCTAGTAATTACTTATACCGGCAAACTATTCCACCTATTTACTATTCGAGACTTAAAAACGTTTTTGGCAACTGCTGTCTCGAACCTTCTACTTGTCCACTTACACCCGTTATTTCTAGTCCTATTATACTGAGATATTTCGAAAAAGCTATCTCTATCTACGTTATCGATCCCATTCATATTCATAATTTTGAAAACCTGGATTAGATCACCCCTTAGCCTCCTAGTCTCGAGTGTAGTCAATTTTAACTCCTTAAGCCTATCCTCGTACGACTTCGACCTAAGCGACAGAATCATCTTAGTTGCTCGTCTTTGAACTCTTTCAATTTTGTCTATATCTTTTCGCATATGCTGATTCCAAAATTGGATCGCGTACTCCAAAGGAGGTCTAACTAATGATTTATAAAGAGGGACAATAATATCGCGCGATTTGTGTATCTTGTTTCGCTACTTTTTAATCACCAGTGACTATAACTCCAAATCTTTTTCCTGCTCTACGCTTGCTAACTCCTTCCCTGACATAGTATACGCAAATTACCGTTACGCGAACCTATATGTAAAAGTTTGCACTTATCGACGTTAAATCTCATTTGCCATGTGACTGACCATCAACGATTTTATTCAGATCTTCCTGGATTTTACCTCTATCTTCGTCATTAATCGACCTACCACCCAACTTCGTGTCATCTGCAAACTATGAACTGTACTAACTAGGCCGACATTTAATCGTTAATATATATAAGAAAAGCAAGGGGCCCAATACAGAACCCTAAGGAACGCCGCTCGCTACATTAGCCCAACACGACTCCGCTTCATCAACGACCACCCTCTGTTTTCCTCGCAACCACTCTTTTATCCAATTTATTACTACACCCCTAATTCCATGAGCATTAGTTTTTTCAACGAGTCTTTTGTGCGGTACGGTGTCAAACGCTTTTTGAAAATCTAAATACACTACATCTACCGCCCGATGACTATCGTAAACTTCAACCACGCTTTGAAAAAATTCTAAAAGATTAGTTAAGCAAGATTTGTTTCGCCTAAAACCGTTGCGTATTTCTAACCAAGTTATGCAATTCTAAGTGTTCGACTATACGATCCCTAATTACTGATTTTAGTAGCTTACCTCCAACAGACGTTAAACTGATTGGCCTATAATTTCCCGCCGCACCTTTATCGCCTTTCTTAAAGATAGGTGTTACATTTGCTAACTTGAAATTATCTGGTACGCACCCCTCAGAAATAGACGCATTAAAAATCTTTGTTAGCGACACAACAATGCTTTCTTTTAATTCTTTTAGTTGTATGGGATATATGGAATCCGGCCCCGGTGATTTACGCATTTTCATTTTATGAATATACCGTATTACCTCCCTTTCACTAACCACAATATTATCTAAAATATTACCATTATCAAAAGGTATTATGTCTATGACCGTAGGGATATTCGTTACATCTTCTACAGTAAAAACTGACGTAAAAAATTCGTTTAGCAAGGTAGCCATTTCCTTGTTTTCAGAAACTAGCTCTCGATTAACAGTTTTCAACGGCCCCATGACACTTTTTACTGGATTTCTATTGTTGACGTATTGAAAGAATCGCTTGGGGGTTTTCTTTACCGTCACGAGCTATGGAGCTTTCAAATTCGCGCTTGGACTTTTTTATTACACTTTTCGCTTCACACCTTAGAGATATGTAGTTGTTTCGTAACCACAAATTGTCTTTATCGCACTTATGTAGCCTATAAGCCCTATCTCTACTCTTTATAATGTCTCCTACTCTAGAAGTAAACCACAAGGGCTTGTTATTTACTTTCGCACGCTTAATTTTGTACGGTACAAATTCCTCATTTATAGTCCTAAATACTGTTTCAAACGATTCCCACTTTAGTTTTGCGTTGGAGATCCCCATTACGTTTTCCCAATTGACGTGTGACAATTCATTTTTAAATTTACAAAAGTCTGCGTGCTGGAAGTTAGGAATTTTAGTCGAGATCGCTGGTTTCGAGTGACTTACTGAGAGGACAAACTTTACCATATTGTGATCGCTATTGCTTAACGGTTCTATTACTTGAAGATCAGTGATTATCCTATCATCCGTAGTTATTATTAAATCTAAAATTCTTTATAATAACTTTAACATTTCATATCCTATATATTTATAAATAAAAAAATAATACCTCTAACTAACATTTTCCACTTCATTAAAAATACCCTAAATTAGCAGACATTTTCAATACCTATAAATTTAAAAAAAGGAAATTCTACGGATTATACAACCAGTGTTTCATTACAAATAAGTAAGAAAAAGCAAAGACACGTTTTAAGATTTTGCTCACAATTATAAAATACGATATCAAAGTGTAGTAAAATATGATAATTGATGTTTATTAAAATACTAATAATTAATTAATACTAATTATTAATAATTAATAATAAGGTCAGTTTCACAAAAGCAAAATAAGTTCGTTGATAACCTTTGTTTATCTTCCTTCGCAACATCTTAGGTCTTATGACGAAAGGGACATACAGCTTTACGTGAGATCTGAACAACGAGTCGCTAAATAATCCGAACACGAAGAACGATCTCCCATCCAACTACTCCCCAGAGAGACCCAATGTCATTTAACTTTCCACAAAACAGATATATTTCAATTATATACTCAAGAAGTTTCTCTCAACGCCGTAACCTATTCTTTACCGTGGAGGTTAATAAGCTTTCATGGTATACTGATGGAAAAAGAGATACTTACTTTTTATGACGATGAACCAAGTTTCCAAATAATGTAAAAAAAAAAAAGAATAAAAACCATTCGTATATTTGGGATTATTTAAAATTACTCTTAAAAGAATACTTGATATTAAATTATTCTTTTCTCATTACCTAAAAATCTTTCGTTTTGAGAAAAAAATCTCTTCATGGTGTTTCTAATGATGGTTTCTATTCCAGATGCTCACGGAATTCCCATTAAAAGCGTATTGTTAACATATGTTTAATGTTCATTTGGAATCTGGAATTAGTAATAGCAATAGCAATAATAAGACATTGATTATGCATACATACTACACACCACACACACACACACACACACACACACACACATATATATATATATATATATAATATATATATACACACACAATTACCAAAATTTTTTCAAGGTTTTCTGTATTAATATATTTTTTTTAATACAAAAACCCTTCGCAGTGTGAGAGTTCTGTACATGTTTAAGACTTGTTTTCTTAGCCCATGTGGGAAAAAAGGATTAGTTTACGAGGTCAGCGGGGAGTCCTCCAATCCTGGAAGGGCTTTTTGCTTGTCACCTTTGTTTATTCGTATAGCGTTTTATACCATAAAGGTAATTTTGTTTTTATCCAGGTCATACATATGGAAAGGTTGCATTCTGCTTAATTGCGTTCAATTGTACTTAATTACGTTGAATTACGTTTATTTTTGTTTAATTCTATAATGAATTAGAAATGAACTAATAAATTAATAATGGACAATAAAGATTAATAATTGATTAATAATGAGTAATAATGATTTTTACCTTTAACGACGTCTTGTGTTCACCTTACAGTGAAACGAGAAATGTCTGAAGCCTTTGTAGTTTTCTCAGTATCTCCGATTGCCTTTAATGTCATTTAGTGCCATTTGTCAAAGTCAAATCCGAGGTTTTAGGTTTTAGGACAAAGTGGCAATGAAATGTCAGGTCCAATCTTATTCCCAACAGCAGATTCATCACTTCAACCCATCACCTCACTGCCAACCTTTAAAAGCTAATATATATATATATATATATATATATATATATATATATATATATATATATATATATATATATATATATATATAGGGCGTCCCAAAAAATGTATACACACTTTAACAGCTGATAGCTCATTGATGTTTCTTTCTTTCCAAGTTAAACCCATTAGAATTAATAATGGCAGTCAGACTAAGCTTTGAACAAAGGAAATTCATTCTAAAATGCTACTGGAAGTGTGAAAACGCAGTTGAAGTGCAAAGACAGTTTAGGAGGGAGTTTCAAACAGATCCACCAACGCGACTTACCATCACTCGAATTAGAGATAAGTTTGAAGCCGATGGAACTGTTCAGAATGTCCACAAGAAGCGTTCCGGAAGACCACGGACATCGACAAGCCCCACAAGCAAGAAAGAGTACTGGAAACGTATCACCAAAGTCCAAGAAAATCTGTGCGGCAAGCGAGTCGTGAGGTAGGAATTTCAGAATCGTCTGTCCAACGCATTTTGAAGCGCTGTCAATGGAAAAGTTACATTCCAAGATTAGTCCATGCTATTAATGAAGATGATCCGGACCGAAGAGTAGAGTATTGCGAGTGGTACTTGGCACGATGTGGATGTGGATTAGACGAAGGGGTTTCGTAGAATACCCTCCGCGTTCACCAGCCCTCACACCACTAGACTTTTTTTATGGGGATACTTAAAAGACAAAGTCTACGCTATAAAACCTGCAACAGTCGCTGAATTGAGAGCAGCCATTGAACGAGAATGCACACAAATACCAAACGAAATGTTTCGTGATGTTTGCGATTCCATTGCTTCGCGTTATCAGCAGTGCCTGGACCAGAACGGACGTCAGTTTGAAAACAGGCGTTGACAAAACAATTAAATAATGTCTGTAGATTCTATTACATTTTGAAAATGAAATGTATTTTAATAAACACTGCCTTTATAAGTATTTAAAGTGTGTATACATTTTTTTGGGACGCCCTGTATATATATATATATATACAGTATATTTGTGTATTAAAAACCCATATAGAAAATTAAAGGCATATTCCAAGGCCTTTCATGTACTTCAATACCTCGTCAGGGAATACATGAAAGGCTATGGAATCACTTTTTATTTTCCCTGTGGGTGTGTAACATTCATTAATTTCACGTGTTTAATTGTGAAATTCATCCCATATATAATATATATATATATGTTGAGAGAGAGAGAGAGAGAGAGAGAGAGAGTGATGACGTAAAATTCTTGAAAGACTGTGGCCCTTTAAATAAAATATTTGGATCCCACTGCGGCAGACATGACATAAAAGTATTATTTAAATTCCAAGATACTGTAATCTCCCTTTCGCTCTTCAAAATAACGAAAGTTAATTTAATTTAACCTGACTTAATTTAACTTAATCTAACTTAACCTAATTTACAAGTTTTGTTCTCATCTATATTCGTTCTTACTTAATTAAATATACAAGTAGGGTTGATGTAATTTTTAATTATGGGGTTTCTTTTGATTACATCATCTTTTACCTGTGCTTTGTTAATCACGATTTATTGGATTAACATCACAATTGTACATTTAATTACATAAACACTAA
>JAJOZX010003648.1:307500-405000 GCA_023014485.1 Bathynomus jamesi
TTTTTTTTTTTTTTACTTTTTGGGTCGCTATTCCACGAATGAAATTTCCCTCCTGCTTTTAAAATACTGAAACTGATAGTGAATAATGAGTTTCGGAGCTGCTGGCAGAACAAGCATTCATATATATATATATATATATATAAAGAGAGATAGAGAGAGAGAGAGAGAGAGATAGAGTGATTCTTGGCATATCAGGTTTTTCACTAACCTTTTTTTGGCATATTTCTTATGCCCCAATCTTTACGGGTCTTGCTTCTCTTCTCTCTCTCTCTCTCTCTCTCTCTCTTCTCTCTCTCTTTCTATATCTATCTATCTATCTATTTAGCAAGCTAGCTAGCTTTTTATTTAATTAATTCATGAAGAAACCTTGAAATCTCTTCCTTTCACACGAAAAGCTGAGACAGTTTGGATACAGTTTTTCATTACTGCGCGTTGAGAGATGTAATTTATTTTTAAATTCATGAAAAGTGTTATTAAGCTGAGCATACATGGAAAATTTAAATAAAAAAGATTTACGTTTCGCCGCTCCGAAATGCCTTTTCAAAGGATTTTCATTAAAATATTAATTACCAAATTAATATAACTTTTTGAAAGACTTTTTCAACAAACTGTTTAAAACGGTCGAAAGTAAAACTGGAATACAGTTTCCACTTCACACATACACACACACACACACACACACAAACACACACACACACACACACACACACATCTTCGCATATGTAAAGTGACGAGTTTTTAAATTGCTTTTGCTGAAAAAGTAAGTAATTAATTAATCACACCTTGGCCCCTCCTTTCTGCATTAAGAAAAAATACCCTAAGCTCAACTTAGTGCCACTGAACCGAGAAGTATGTAATAAGTGGACCGGACGTAAGCAACCGCTCGAAAGCGGTTTATTGTGGGTTTCATAAATAGTGAGGTACCAGTTAATATATCCTAACCTAATCTAATTTGTCACAATATAACGTAATGTAGGGTAACCGAATCTAATCAGGACTAACTAGATAACCATGTGTTACCTCACAAAAAATCACCACCGTTCATTATTTGACCTCACTTATTTCTAGTTACACACACACACACACACACACACACAAACACAAAAGTGCACATCTCCGCATAAGTGAGGTACTGACATTTTTAAAGTGTATATATCTTAAAAGCTAATTAACCAAACATTATTTGGCATAACAAAACCTTAGTTTTGGTACTGTGAGATACTGCGAGGTACCGTTAATTAAACTAACTTAGCTTAACGTAACCTAATCAAGACCAATGTATCTTTTTCTCACAAATTTCTTACAAGCTTTTGAATTTTTTATATAAAATTTTAATGTTCTGAGGTACCAAAAGTATTACCTCACTAAAAACTTACCCTACTACATCTCTGAAAAAAAAGAGGTAGATGTAATGCATTATACAGTAAAATCAATATAATTTATTTTATGACCCTAATAAATCAGAGTGGCGAAATTCGATGAATTTGCAGCGAAAATTTAAAGGTTTTTTAAAAAAATATTATCGATTTTCGCTTGATATTATTTTCCTCACCATAATTTGGAGATTATAATATGCAAATTAATCGACTCTATTAAATGCATGGAATGGTGCTCGTATAATTTAAAAGTCTAATAATGATATCGTAATGATGAAATAATAATAATAATAATAATGATAATAATAATAATTAATATTATTTTAATAGCTCTAACAGTACAAAAACAGTGATTCAATTCATACTCGTAATCCCTTCTTATTGAGCGATTAAATTTTGTAGTACAACTGGAGCATCTTACGGAATAAATAACTATGAATAAAATAATAAAAAAATTTGAATAAGACATTAGAAAAGGAGGTGAAGCTTAAAATTTCTCATAAATCAGTTCCTTTTGGAGCGCTCTGGAAGTCGGTCTAAAATTAAACCCGGTTTGGCAGCTGTTTAATCCTTCTACAAAACGTACTCATTTATCAGCCTTTTTCCCGCTTCGCTAAGTGCTCCGAGAAGCTATGAAAATAGTTAGCGACTAACTCTAATGCTAATTTCATTAATGCTATTTTTCAGAGTTGGTACTTCTTTTGTTTTCTTCTTCTTCTTCTTCTCCTACTTCTTCTTCTTATTCTACTTCCTGGTTTTCGCCACTCGAAATGAAATGTTTTAATGGTTTCACATAAAAATTTTTGATTCCTTTATATGTTGACGAATGTTACTTACATTCATTATGCAAAAAACAGTGTATTCCAGAATGTTTTTATATGAGAGAGAGTGGAACAGGGTAATGACGACATGTTAATTGCGTTTCGTGAAGTATAACCTTGTTTTCGTTAATAAATGAGCATTTTCCATCGAATTTATAACCAACACAAATGTTAAAGTAACTCAATATCAGCGTCAATTTCCTGTTAAAACACAATAACATTCACGGAGAATGGACATCATTTGCTGTTACATTACGCTTCATATATATATATATATATATATATAGACTATATAAGAGCCGGTTTTTTTTTTTTTTTTAAAAAGGGGGTTTCACAACGGAACAAACCAGAGACATTACGTTAACGTTAATTATACGTAAAATCAACGTCCGTGACGTTAAAGAACTATCATTTTAACATCCTTTATTTATGGGAAAGGCAACTGAGCCACGAATTAAAATGAATAATAGACTATATATATATATATATATATATATATTGTGTGTGTGTTTGTAGTTTGTTTGTTGGGATTGTTTACGCTCTTTCGCAATATCTAAAGTCATATGACGAAGAGGACCTGCAGCTTTACGTGGGATCGAAATCACGGGTCGCCACATTATCTGGACGCAGAGGAAAGTCCCTTATTCAAACACTTCTTACACGCAATTTCGCTTAACTTCGCTGATCGACGGCAGGCTCTATGAGAAGAGGGCGGATGAATGGGGTTAAATTCCTTGAGGCCCCTATTAAATACCAAGTTTGAAATTTTTTGTTTAAAACAATTTGTGTATTACTGGAATGTTACAAAATCAAAAATACTAAAAGATCTCTTTAATATCGTTAATACTATCACTAAAACACACATACTTACACTTACTAGTTTTTCATGGGGAATTGCCCCACAGTTTTCTTGAGGCCCCTGATCGACAGGAAGAGATGTTACGACACTGGCCGTAGTTTTATATATATATATATATATATATATATATATATATATATAGGGTGTTTCAGGTCGACCCTAGCAATATGGAGATTGGCAGAATTACTATGATAAACTTCAAGTACCAAATACCAAATACACACTACAAATTCCGCCAATTTCCATATTTCTCCATATTTCTAGGGTCGACGTGAAACACCTTGTATATATATATATATATATATATATATATATATATACAGATTGATCGAAAATCACTACAGCACGACAGCTAAATGTAAGTAGAAGCAAGAAGCAAGCCTTTGTCCGTTATTGGAAATAGGCTTTAAAGTAAATTCGTTATTTGTTTAAAATGTGAACCAACGAATCGATCGAATAATAATGATAAAATAAATAAAAACTTTTGCTTTACTTTATAATATAAAAGTTTGAAAATTTAAAAAAAAAAGTTTCCCTCTTCCCTAACTCATTTTTTTGTTCCCCATTTAGAAAACTTTATGCAGTCATAAGAGCGTGAAATATTAACGTGTGTATATATATATATATATATATGTGTGTGTGTGTGTGTGTGTGTGTGTGTGTGTGAGAAAGGTAGAGAAATGAAAAGGAAATTCATGTAAATAAGTAAATAAAATTTAGAGGAAAATTGTTTTTTTTTTTTTTGTATTTAGGTCTTAATCTTTTTCCTTTTTTTTCTTCTTCTTCAAATATTTTTGGTACCATTTTTTTTTTTACCACGAAACTGCTATATAACGATAAGGAACTTTTGTATATTTTTATCAGTTTCTGAAATTTATGAACAAAAATTTTTTTTTTCAGGATTTACGTTAGATTTTTAATGGTATTTATTATTATTATTATTATTATTATTATTATTATATAAAGTAAAAGTACGTTCAAAAGATATAGTGGAACCCAGACAATACGGACAAATTAAAAAAAAATTGACGCCTTATACTGGGAAGCTATTTGTTTTCTTTACGGGAAATATAAATTATTGCGTTTCTTACGCACTATTTGACCGATAACAAATAAATGAATCACGATTTATTGGGCGAACATTTGGGGAGCTGAACATCATCAATGAACTATCATTCTAACGAATACGTTCATAAAATTCTAATAAACTCATTCGTGTTTTGCTTATGACAAATGTGAAAATGCTTTTCTTCAAACTTAGTCCATCATAACTCGACATTTTAAAAAGTGTCACGCGAAAATTTCATTAATATTTTTAACTTTTTAAGTTTAAATGTTCCGTTAATAACAGAATTCAGTAATTAAATTTTTTTATTTAACAATTTAACATTAAAAACCACGTTAAAAAAAGAACCACGTTAAAAAAAACACGTTAAAAACCACGTTAAAAAAAACCACGTTAAAAACCACGTTAATAAAAAAACCACGTTAATAAAAAACCACGTTAAAAAACCAAGTTAAAAACCACGTTAAAAAACCACGTTAAAAACCACGTTCAAAAACCACGTTAAAAACCACGTTAATAAAAAAAACACGTTAAAAAAAACCACGTTAATAAAAAAAACACGTTAAAAAAAACCACGTTAAAAACTAAAAAAAAAAAAATCGTTAAAATATTAAAAATTTAAAACAATTTTTGCATTACACTTTATAAACACAAAAAAAAATTCATACCAATCACGATAAAATCCTTTAAATCATGTATTTGAATGAAAGCTCTCGGAGGTCTCAAGTATTTCTGAAATGATTTCAGAGGTGATTTTCTACAGAAAAACAATCTTATTTTGACATACGAAGACATAAACAGGGAGACACGCGTGTTCTGAATTCATTGATGTTTCGTATTCAAATTATATGAGATAAAAATAACTTATTTTCCGTTCGAAAAACCTTTATTCAAAATGATCTTCCGGAGACAAAACATAAACACATATATTTTATCTATCTATCTATCTATCTATCTATCTATCTATCTATCTGTCTATTTATCCATTTATCTATCTCTGTATATATATAGGAGGGGCGGTACGAAAGTAATGCCTCTTATTGTATTTACAAAGTGAAAAATAAGAGGCATTATTTTCGTACCGACCCTCGTGTGTGTGTGTGTGTGTGTGTGTGTGTGTGTGTGGTGTGTGTGTGTGTGTGTGTGTGTGTGTGTGTGTGTGTGCACTTACTTTATAGAAAAATGTTCCATAACATTTTAAGACAAATCTTCGGGCTAAAAATACTGAACCAAATTTCACTATAATTTTCTAGTACCTATTTTGTGGATAAATTACGATATTAAATCTATTATATTATCCTACGTATTATAAATTCATGGCTTCATCCTTTCGTACATAACAAAGTTCATAAATCTTTCTTAGTATCCGCGTGAAATCCTATAAAATTATTACGATGCAGAGAATAGATATAACTTCAAATCATGCCATTTTTAAACATTGACAAGCATATTGCAGTGAATTGATGATGGCTAAAATCAAACATTTTCATTCCGTCAATAATATTCGTGGAAACGAACTCCATAAAAGTAAATTCGTAACCAAATATTTTATTTCATTTTATTCTGTATACTAGCAAATAAGTATCTTACGAATTACGATGGTATCTTGTTGGGGAAACTGCTGATTTGCAACGAGGAAACGCGATGAAAGAAATCGTAATCGCTGTCAAGGGGTTCCTCGTTGAAAGACGTTGCTGAACAAATTGTACTTAAATGAAAGTCGAAATTTTTTCTTTTTTATATTGTAATCTGAATAAATAAAATAATCAGAGAATATTTCTGTGATTCGTTATTAGAATCTACGCGAAATTTACCTTTCTCAGTGAATCGAGATGAAAATTTCGTCGAATACCCAAGCAAAAGAATTCTGTCGTCGTTTAAATATGTAGCAGAGGAGAGTGACGAATCGTTCCTCCTGTAAGTAACAGTGTGACAATGTGACAGTGTGACAGTGTGACAGTGTGATAGCCTTATCAAAAGACATGAAAAAAAAGTAACGGTACAAACATGTATCGTCTGGGCGATATAAAGTGTACCGTAAGGCAAAACGGGATACCATACATATATACAGTAGATAGATAGATAGATAAATAACTAGATAGAAAGAATATATAAGGGGATTATAAAGATATGCAAAGCCGACAAAAGTATTTTATGAATAAAACATCGTTTTAAATCTTTTTTATATTCTATTAAATCCTTAAATAAAGAAACAGACTGAATAAGAGTATTAAAAGACTGATGTCGGAGAGAGTTGCTTTTAGCTCTTAGCATGTCTCCAGTACAGGTGTAGAGTCTGTCGGCGGTAACCACATTGAACGATCTGACAGAGTTATAATTAATTATCCAAATGAAAATATATAAAAATTTGCTGTATGAGGTCACGTGATTGCGGTGTGAAAAGGAGATGGACTCATCTGCGCAAAAACTTTGGGCGACGAACCCCAATTCGGAATAGCCGAGCGCTTCCGTCTTCGACAATGAAGTTCCCCACCTCCAAAAAAAATCCTATAACACTAAATACTGTGTACTCGCCCTCATCCCTTGTGCATCCTTTTTTGCATGGCACCCTTCTGCTTTCAACTTTTTTACCCTTTTCTGTGTAAATATTGTGCTGCACGGATTGTGTGCATTGCGTGCGTACGCATATTGGATATATTCGTGTATATATAACCTTGGTTAACTTTGCTTTTGCTTCCGCCCGCATTGTTCATTTTGACGAAAGTAAAGCTCGTCACTCCAGCAGCCCAGCGTCTTAACCACTCGGCTACCCAGGGTACCTCTTTATCTATCAACTAATTTTTTTATATTGTGTGGAAGGATGAGCAGCTGAGTTTTGCTGCCCGCCGCCTGCCGTCACCGGGTCTCGATCCCGGGGCCGATGGATTTGTAGTCAGCGACGCTAACCACTAAAAACGACCACCACCACCACCATACCTTTGGTAACCTTTGGTTAGCTTCCACCCGAATTGTTCATTCTGACGAAGGTCAAGCTTGTCACTCCACTTTAGACCTACAGTTTAACGTGGAATCCGAACCACGCCCCACCAGCAGCCCAGCGTCTTAACCACTAGGTCACCCAGGGTACTCATTTATCTACCAACCACTTTCTTCATTGTGGGGAAGGATGAACAACTGGGTTTTGCTGCGCGCCGGCTGCCGTCTTCGGGTCTTGAACCCGGGGCCGATGGATTCGTAGTCAGCGACGCTAACCACTACACCACCGTATAATATATATATATATATATATATATATATATATATATATATATGTATATATATATATATATATATATATATATATATATATATATATATATATATATATATTATATATATATTAGGGTGGAGTGAAAATTTTTTTTTTTGGAATTTCAAAATGCTTGGGGTCGGGAAAGTTGCGTATTTATGTGAAACGTACTGTGTGAAATTTTTGTAATCGTACGGCTATAATTAAATTGTGCATACTGAACTCAAAGTTTTTAAAAATTGGCAAAATTACTAAAATTTCGCCAGTTTTTTAAATTAAATTACAAAATGACAAAAATTTCACGCAATACGTGTCAAAAAAAAAAAAAATGAAAATAAAAATGGCGAAATTTTAGTAATTTTGCCAATTTTTAAAAACTTTGAGTTCAGTATGCAGAATTTAATTATAGCCGTACGATTACAAAAATTTCACACAGTACGTTTCACATAAATACGCAACTTTCACGACCCCAAGCATTTTGAAATTCAAAAAAAATATTTTTCACTCCACCCTAATATATATGATGATGAACCGGAGATGAGTGAGGCTTGTATCTGTTGCTTGTAGGACCCGACATCGACTACCACTAAAGTCAACGTTCTTTGGATGAACATGTTCGGCCAGAGCAGCCAGGATGTCGAATGCATTGCACCCACTCAGGAAACTCTTCGACTGCATCTTCGACAGGCCCTCTGTCAGGCATCACTCTGGGCCAGAAGTCATCCATAGTCTCATCCGGATAAGGACCCTGTTCCTTCGGATGGTATGAACAAAACAATTGCCTCATCCCCATTTGGACATCTTAAAGCACAACCTTTGAAGTATTTCAACTGGGGATCAAGTGTGCCTGTCGGAAGGAGTGTAAGCTTCCCTGTAAATGCAAGATGGAAGCTCTGGCACGCATCCAGCTACACAAATGTCCGTGTTCGAAATAGTGATTCATTCCCGTCCCGGTTGGAAATGTATTCACTAGAAAAGAGAAAGCGGAGAGGCCAACTTATTGAAGTTTTTAAGATTAAATAGATTTGATAATGTAAATTCCGAGCTTTAAATTACTGTAGATAACGAAAACGTAACCAGGAACAATGGATTTATACTTAAAGAGAGAAGGTTTAATAGCGCAAAACTTCTTTACTTATAATATCGTTAAGTTTTGGAATATTGTAATCTTCGGCCGCAAATCGTCGGTAATGCATCAGTTGACATGATTAAATACATATTCTGACATGATTAAGAATAGATTAGATACATATTTTGACATGATTAAGAATAGATTAGATACATATTTTGACATGATTAAGAATAGATTAGATACATATTTTAACATTATTAAGAATAGATTAGATACATATTTTGACAGTTAAGAATAGATTAGGTACGTATTTTTGATATGGTTAAGAATAGATTAGATACATATTTTGACATTGTTAAGAATAGATTAGATACATATTTTGACATGATTAAGAATAGATTCGATACATATTTTTCGTAACTCAAGCTCTGATTCATAATTGGACTTGGATTGAGCAGAGAGATGGCAAATGCGGAGAGACGTGTAAATGATGCGTCGTTGAAATGATACTTTCATGAAACAATGTTCCTTCTACTTAATAAGTTAAAAAAAATCTTTAAAAAAACATTTTTTTAAAAAACCGACGGCATAGATTAGATTGTGTAATTTAACGTTTTACACTGTTTTTTTTTATCTTCTTTTGCTTTTTAATAATTCAAATTTTCATGTGTGTCTGGATACTCGAGATAATGTGTATTTATGGTGTGAAAATTATTGTTTCTGAGTGGAGGTTTGCATCTTCATGAGTGTGAACAGTGTGTGAATAGTTGTACTTGGAATTTTCTATGACTGTCTACTTCATTATTTTTTCCTACTTTACTTCTTTCTTTGGATACCCTACAGTGGATCCTGGGGTCTTTCGTTGCCTGTAACTTCTGTAATACTTCTGTAATACTTCTGTAATGCCTGTCAACCTGTCAAAGGTTCCGCGCGTTGATCTATCTACCCGCGAAGGTTAGGCTGGTGCTTCTCGTCCTCCCCCCCAACTCTCTCTCTCTCTCTCTCTCTCTCTCTCATATAACGGGTGCAAAAAAAGGGTCCATTTTAAAAAGGCTATAAAATCAACATTTGTCATTTAATTTTAATAAAACTTCTACACAATAAAACATATGTATTTATCTATATGCAAACAAGTTTTCAGTCTAAAATATCAAATAATTCAAATTCTATCAACATTTAACGAAAGAGTATGATTTTTCTACTTAAACATGCAAAAATTATTAAACCTTTTTAATATTTTTTTATAAAAATAATTTTTAACGTAAAATTTACCTGAAATTATTAAAAAAAATTGTTCGAAATGCTTTCCTTCCATTTCAATAACTTCTTTTATTCTACAGGACTAGGATAAAAGATGTCGCTCATTTACGCGAGATCATCATTCAAAAATGGGAAGAGCTTCCACAGGAACAAGTAAATTGAACCATATATGAATTCTGGCCAAGAATAAAAAAAGTTATTGAAATGGAAGGAAAGCATTTTGAACAATTTTTGTAATAATTTCAGGTAAATTTTACGTTAAAAATTATTTTTATAAAAAAAAAAATATTAAAAAGGTTTAATTATAATTTTTGCATGTTAAGTAGAAAAATCATACTCTTTCGTTAAATGTTGATAGAATTTGAATTATTTGACATTTCAGACTGAAAACTTGTTTGCATATAGATAAATATATATGTTTTATTGTATAGAAGTTTTATTAAAATTAAATGACAAATGTTGATTTTATAGGTTTTTTAAAATGTACCCTTTTCGTTTTATATATATATATATATATATATATATATATAATTTTTTTCCCTGCATCCCAAGGAACATTCCTCAAGATTATGAATAGATGGAAAGAAATGGACAAAAACCTACACCACATAATCATAATAGTGTTGCCATTATTCTCTCTTACTTCATTCGAACTTTTGTACTGGCTGGTGTTATGAGGGGTTTTACTACAGTTCCCATAACATCATAACATCGTTTTGACTGCTAATGGTCTTTGCAGACAATCGTTAAGTTCTGAATAAAGTTGCGATGCAGTAGTCTTTTGGTTCATGCTTCACACCTCGTAACAAGGTTCTTCTATCACATTCTGTCAGTGTTGCTTTACATCCACTATTTTGCTTATTTAATGCAGCTTTTTCATTTCCTTCCATGTATTCATGACCTTGAGGATTGTTCCTCGCGATACATGGGCAGTTGCGCGACTATTAATACTGAGACACCAACCAAAGTGGCTTCTACTATCACGCCCCTCTCACAGTCAGTAACATCTTTTCCAAACGCCATATTTTTATTTACTTTATAAGAACTGGAAAAACAAATATTAGCATATTAAAATAGAAGATATTCTCAATTTTATATGCATTTATATATCAACTTAGTAAATTATATAACACCATTAATTATATCAGAAAATATAGCACCAAAAAGCGAGTGTTTCCATTATTTTGAATTATATATATATATATATATATATATATATAATATAAAATTCACTTATCAGAGGCCACATCTGCAAAAGTGTAAAATTGAATGCAAAAAATATATTGAGAATTCCGAAGCAGGAATAAGAAGCTGCAGCACATTTAAAGCAGATATATTTGCTAGAAAAGTTAGAGGATGTGAAATAAAGTTGAAAATATATTACGATCACCGATGAATCTAATTACAGACATTGCAATATGTGGAAAGGAGTAATGATGTGGATACGCTAAAAATTTTCATAGCAGTACCATCTCTTCCTATACTGAGAATACACTCGGCCGTAGGGTAACTGTGGTTGGGTGAATACAGACTAACTAGAACGGATGGTACTTTGATCAAAGGAAGATCGAATTCAAGCATAGGTGCACACTCTAAATAGAAGTAGTTTCGTTAGACGTTTCGTTGTCCCACTGTTGTGAATTTTGAAATGTCTAATGCATTAGACATTTCCATGTTAAACATTTCTAACATTTGGTTAGACATTTCAGTCGGTCAATTGAAATGTCTAAATTATTCCAATTTTTTTAATAATTGAAAAGACTAATCTAAATGTCGAATCACCTGAAGATCAGGGCCCCGAGCCTTCGTTAGTTAGCCTTATAAGGCTAACTAACGAAAATATCACGACTTAACCTAACCAATCGTTAGGTCAACTGTACGCCCTTGACGATTGGTTAGGTTAAGTCGTGGGGGCCCTGATCTTCAGGTGATTCGAAATGTCTAATGCATTACACATTTCACATTAGTTAAACATTTGGTTAGACATTTCAGTAGGTCAACTGAAATGTCTAAATTATCCCAATTTTTTTAAACAATTGAAAAGATTAATCTAAAATGTCTAATGAAATGTTTAATGAATTGTCTAACAATGAAATGTCTAATGAATTGTCTAACAATGAAATTTCTAATGAATTGTCTAACACTGAAATGTCTAATGAATTGTCTAATGCATGAAAGTTTAACGAGTTTAATTTAAGTTTAAGTTTATATGAAAAGAATTGCTTTACACCATTAATATTAAAAACTTTTGACTTTCAATTTATATCCATTTCTTCTTGTAATTGACTTTGTATCCTTATCAAATAACTTCCTATAATTGAAATTATCAAAACCAATTATCGTTTTTAAATACATGAAGTAGTTTCCATATGAATCGACGCTTTTCAAGTAATACATATCTAGTTTAGCTAACTTTTCATCATATATTTTAATTCTCAGTTCTGGATTCATTTTGGTTGCTCTAGCCCGGATCCTTTCTAACTTATCAGTGTCTTTTCTCAAGTATAGGCTGTCTAACTTAGAGAATGAACCTAGGGTAGGCCAACTGTATATCTAGAGACCTAGGTCTAAAGCTAAGTTTGGGGTCACAGGCTGTTTCTTAATCTTGAAAGACTACTAGTCAAGGCCTGGCCAAATAAATACAAGTAATAAATGTATGAAAGCTACTTAGAAGACCTAAGCCTACATGGAATAAATAAATAAATAAATAAATGCACAAATAATTGTTTTCTCCTCTTTACGAGATAGCCTATCAATACGAACACTAGATAAACTGCATCACAATTTCAAAATATTTTTAACCCCAATGCGCATGCGTCTAGGCGCAATTTCAAAACTTTTTAACCTCCAATGCGCATGCGTCTAGGCGCAAAGAATAGAAAATTAACTCATTATACAAACGAAATGTTTAATTTCTACGCCTTTATGTATTTGAAACATTTCAGCACCATTTTTAAATATCTGAAATATGTAGTAAACATTTCAAAATAGCTCTTATTTAGTTGAGGAAGCTAAGTTCATTATAAGAAATCGCGTGCATGTTTCATATATAACCAAATGTCTAGGACCATTAAGAGTCTACTGTTGATACTTATCAAGCATTATACCGTTAATGAAGAGGGTATAGGGACGGCACGTAATGAGTATGTATTGGACATGATTATGACAAATATCAGCGACATTACAGTACTTAAATATTAGTCAAACAGAAATTTTCTACTTAACCTAATAGAACAAAATTACCTGGACAGGACCATAAAGCTTAGGAAGACATATTCGAAGGTTTAACTTTGAATTCAGACAAAACTGAATGGGAACTTACAAATACAAAAAACAAGTGAAATTAACTGACAAATTTTACCTCAGAAAAAAGCTCCAGAAGAAGGCTTATCAATAATGTTATTAACAATATTAGTAACAGTAAAATACAGTTAATAGTATTAGAATCTATACCAAAAGGGTCTGAGAAAAGAAAAGAAATTAAATTGAAAGAAAAATCACAACATTTTTCCTTCAAAGAAAGCAGATTGTTGTTTTTGTTGTTTTTATTTATAACCAAATACAAAAAAGATTTTGAGAATCAAATACAAAAAACTGAGAAACAAAATTTTGAAAGGAAATTGAGTGAAACAGAGAAAACCTAAAAAAAAACATTCGCTCCGAAACACCAAAAATAATCCAAAATATTTTACCCTTTTTCAAAACAAAACCCGAAATGCGGCGTAAATATCAAACCCACCTTTAAAACACAATCATGGAGATTGTTTTTTTTTCTATATTAGCGATTTCAAGTGTACATTAAAAACACGCCTCTTGTACAAGTTAGTGTTATACTGATCTTGTTCTATAAGTATAGTATACCATATTTACAAATATGGTATATTATATTTGTTGGTGGATGGGTTAACCTTTCCAGCCAAAATTGGTAAATTGTTTTAATAAGTATATAAAAAAACAGTAACTGCCAAATTAGATTCCATTAGAACATTAAATGAATCACCTGAAGATCAGGGCCCCCAGCCTCAATTACCAAATGATATCTTCGTTAAAACTAACGAAAATATCACGACTTAACCAATCGTCAAGGGCGTACAGTTGACCTAACCGGGCATTCAATTTAATTTATTATTATATTTGATACTGTAAAGCAAAAAACAAGAATACATGGGGGCCCTGATCTTCAGGTGATCCCATTAAATTGTTATTTAACAATTGCACTCTATAATTCTTAGAAAAGAAGAGTAACTCAGTTATTTTTACACACACACACACACACACACACACACACACACATATATATATATATATATATATGAAATGAATTTCACAGTTAAACACGTGAAATAAATAAGTGATGCACACCCACAAGGAAAAATGATAATCGATTCCAAGGTCTTTCGTGTATTCAACAGTACTCCTCGTCAGGGAATGAAGAAAAATGGCAAGAATCCGAACATATATATCTCTAAACAAAATAAACAAAGTAGTTTGGAGAGATAAGCAAAATATTACCAAGTACTGATTAAAGGAGAAAGATATTGGAACAAGTTGTGGTCCATTTTATACGTTCTCAAACTTTTACTGAAATTATTTCTAAGTATACGAATACACATTCCAGAATGTTTCTTTCAATTATGTCTTTATTATTAACAAGACCTTCAGAACTCTTCCAATTATTTATATATATATATATATATATATTTTAAGTTGGGAAGAACCGATTCGCCTCTATTTAAAAGGGCATATCTCGGCGAAAAAACAAAGAAAAAGTGAGAGGAAAGACAGAGGAAAAAGAAAGGGTGGAGGGGACAGTCGAAGTGGAAAAAGACCAATGATGACAAGGACTGCAGGGTCGAGCCCCATCATCCTTGGGTGCTAGGGCCGGGAGGGCGCACGTGAAACCTCCAGGAACAAGCACGTCCAAACGAGCACAAAGAGCACTCCTCAAGAGCACGAGCTTAGAACCCCTTGCGGGGATATATATATATATATATAAAGAACGACGCTTGTGTAGAAGAGCGTTCCGCACAAGATGAGGAGGGAGAACGAACAAATGAAAAATGAGGTACCACAAGCGTCGTTCTTTACATTAATTATACTGTGTGTTGTTTGCAGTTAAAATGTATATATATATATATATATATATATATATATGGTTAAGAATGCATTAGAATTATTTATTTATGCTGTTTTACTCCGACATCTAAAGTTTTCCCAGTCTGATCTATGTGAACTGAGTCACATTGTTTACATCCATTCGAGTAGACACAGCCACCTGCATTATCTGGCCTATTCTTTATTAGGGGAGAATTAATAGTATTTTATACTTAAAGGCGACGTTAATTCCAAATGTTTTAAGTAAGATCGGAAGATATTTGAATATTACATAGTAACGTAGGCTAAGAACCTCTTCATGATTCAATCCAATCAAAGCTAATTTATGTATGGAATTTTTTGAAAGAATGTTTTTTCAAATTAGCTTTGATTTGATTTGATCATAAAAAAATATCCTTAGTCTACCTTACTATGTAAATTTGTTTTCATCATATTAAATCGTTACGCCTAAGTTACACGTAGAAGAGAGCTAGAAACCTTTGCAGAAATTAGCCAGTATCCGTAACTCAGTAGGTTACATCGTTTCTCTATAAGCAAAGTGAAGACACTGAAGTCGGAAGTTCAGACCCCGATGATACTAGTAAATAACAATACAGTAGTAGGAGAATGGGGGGAGGGGGCGCATTAGTTGGGCTGAACGCTATGCCAGTTTCTGGCCGTCATGAATGATTGTCAACAAAAAATTACAGAACAAAATATAATGGATAAGAGTCTTACTTTTGTTGAAGCTGAAAAAGTTACCCTAATGTTACGCATAAATTTCAGCTTTACATAAAGGTTACGTTCAAATGCGTAACTGATATGGAACTTAGTACAGAAATTGCTTTTGCAGAATATATTTCAAATACCGACCAAAAATTATTAGCTAAATGTTCCTCTCAAATATAAACCAAAACTGCATCTTATAATGGCAAAAACCTAAAACAATTCCTATTAAAGGGAAAATACATTGAAAATTTCCCTAAAAACGGTAAAATTCCCCATTTATAATCTTTCCTTTTATACGATTTTGCATGACAAATCGTATCATTATTTTAAAGACATAGGAAAACCATAAATTTGACTTCATTTTCCTATTTTTAATTCTGAAAGTTCATTCTTACAGTATTTATATATATATATATATATATATATATATATATATATTATTATTATTCTTTGTTCAATTCTATTGGAAACAATTTTGGTTGTAAAATACATTATTTGTCAATTTTAATAATTCTTTATATATATATATATATATATATATATATATATATATATATATATATGAATAAAACCACGAACGAAAGGAAACACAGAATGGTGCTCAAGCGCTTTCGTCTAATGACATCCTCAGGAACACTGAAGTACATAAAGAGTTACAGCCTATATATAGGTTACAGAAAAAAAAATATATATATATATATATATACAATAAATGGAGAAATAAAATTAAAGGATTGTGGGAGGGGCATACAAATTTGTAAGGAAAAACTATCGATTTTTAGCACAAGATCAAATGAATTGTTTCCAACCAATGTTATAGATAAAAAAAATATACACATTTATACTGGAAATCTGCCCGGGTTTTAGCACTCTGCCCTTTTTGTATATAAAAATTGAAAAATAAAAGTTATTAGAGTGGCATACAAGTTTACCAAAGATTTAGCGTTCTACCCTTCTTATCTAAATCTGTTCTGAAGGAATTCAAAACAACAGGATCGAGTTGAAAAAGACCTTTGCTTATGTTGAAGTTATTTGTAAGTTGGATAATGGCAGACTCAAGAATATTTCTATTAACAATGTTGCTAGAGTGAAATAAAACTGAAGCATTATTCCAATCAATACAGTGGGATAACTCTGACAAATGGACAAAAATGGCACTGGACAACTGTCCTGTTCTAACGGAATATTGATGCTGTTTTATACGTGTGTGCAAATCCTTTCCCGTCTGACCTATGTAAAACGAATCACATTGTTTACAACCAATTTTATAGATAATGCCTGAATTATTGGTAGGGCTATTTTTTACTATGATATTTTTCACAATATTGTTATATGAAAATACTACATTAATATCCAAAAGTTTAAGTACACTAGCAATGCCTAAAAAGCCCGGGAAAAATGGAAGTACTAAAATATTTTTTGACACACACGTATAAAACAGCATCAATATTCCGTTAGAACAGGACAGTTGTCCAGTGCCCTTTTTGTCCATTTGTCAGAGTTATCCCACTATATTGATTGGAATAATGCTTCAGTTTTATTTCACTCTAGAAACATTGTTAATAGAAATATTCTTGAGTCTGCCATTATCCAACTTACAAATAACTTCAACATAAGCAAAGGTCTTTTTCAACTCGATCCTGTTGTTTTGAATTCTTTCAGAACAGATTTAGATAAGAAGGGTAGAACGCTAAATCTTTGGTAAACTTGTATGCCACTCTAATAACTTTTATTTTTCAATTTTTATATACAAAAGGGCAGAGTGCTAAAACCCGGGCAGATTTCCAGTATAAATTTGTATATTTTTTTTATCTATAACATTGGTTGGAAAACATTCATTTGATCTTGTGCTAAAAATCGATAGTTTTTCCTTACAAATTTGTATGCCCCTCCTACAATCCTTTAATTTTATTTCTCCGTTTATTGTATATATATAATATATATATATATATATATATATATATATATATATATATATATATATATATACTGTATATATTTTTTATTTTTATTTTTTCTGTAACTTATATATAGGCTGTAACTCTTTATGTACTTCAGTGTTCCTGAGAATGTCATTAGACGAAAGCGCTTGAGCACCATTCTGTGTTTCCTTTCCTTCGTGGTTTTATTCATCATAAATATTTTTGACGTGTTGCTTTCGTGAAATAATTTTCATATATATATATATATATAAAGGGGTCGACCGTAGGTTGATCCTGAACCGTGGTTCGAACTCACCTAAAGCAACCTAAAGGTGATGACCCCAGTTAATATATATATATATATATATATATATATATATATATTATATATATATTTTGTTGCCTTAGCGGGTGATATTTATGGATAATACAATCCGATCAGTTTGTTTTGATCTGAAGATACAAAATAGCTCAGTAAAATATGTGAGAAGTACGTAACTCAAAGGATTACATTTTGACCACATTGTAACATCACTTCCCGTTATATTAACGAAGTAAAGCGACGTTGAGTCTCCTCAGTAGTTGGATGGGTGACCGTCTTCCGCGTTTAGATGCTGTAGCAACCCGTGGTCCTGTAGCAACCCGTAGGTCCTCCCTGTCACGTGACCTTTGCCGATATGAAGAAGGGTAAAGAACGTTAAAAATCATTATTATGTAATTTTAGAGCATCAATTACACTGGGGAACACAACTTTTGGTGACTTAGATGTTAGACCTGTTTCTGGGTATATTGAGGTCGCTGATTCTAAAAATGACATTAGTTTTTCTCCATCAGCTCTGCTTATCAAGATATGATATATATCTATATATTTCTATATAATGTATATAATATTATATAATTGCTGACTGGCAATCACTGTTGTTGTCAATTGAATACAAAAGTATGATGAATGTCAGCAAGAATAGTGTATTAACATCAAACAAGCATAAGGTACGAAAAATATTTCTTAAATTCAAACAAGCTTGAGACACGAACGGCAAAAAAAGTTCTTTCATTGAGACATCTCACATAAACCGCGTTTCTGAGATTTCTTGCGATGAGATGTGCCAGGACATTCGCGTTGGATGCTCCAGCAGTAATCTGCCATCATGTGAGTATCTCATCGTCCGCGGTACCGTTCTTCCATGGTCCTTAGTTCTTGGTGAAATCGTTCACCCTGTTCCTCGCTTAGATCACCGAGGTTATCTGGGAAACGATCCAAATGACTGTGGAGGTAATGCAGTTTGATGCTCATTTTACAGCCAAGTTTACAAAAAGAAGAGAGCATATTCTCCACTAGTTCACCGTAGTTATCGGCCTTATAGTTCCCAAGGAAATTCTTCACAACCATACTAAACGATGACCACGCACGTGCCTCAATGTTGTCCATTGAATCTTGGAAACGCGGGTCTTTCATGAGTTCCCGGATTTGCGGTCCATCGAAAATACCTGCCTTCAGCTTTTCCATGCTCAGCGCAGGAAATTTTCTACATATGTAGCCAAAACACGTCCCATCTCTGTTCAAAGCCTTTATAAATTGTTTCATCAACCTAGTTTGATGTGCAGTGGTGGCAATATGATCCTTTCTCTGTCAACCAAAGCTTCTTTGATGATATTTTTTTCTCCAACCACCATGTTTTCTCTCAGAGGCCACTGTCTTCTCACCCAGTGTTCATCTTTAGCTCTACTGTCCCAGAGACATATAAAGCACGGGTACTTGGTGTACCCGCTCTGCTGGCCCAGGAGAAAATTCACCATCTTCAGATCCACACAGATCACCCATTGGTGGTCTCGGTATGATATCTTTTCTAGGACTAGGGCGACTGTGTCGTGCTCTTCTCTCATACCGACTGAGTGACCAATTGGGATTGATCTGTATCTGTTGCCGTTGTGTAGAAGAACACATTTTAGGCTCCGTTTGGAGCTATCTATGAATAACCGCCATTCACTTGGTGTGTATTCCGATATGCCCATTTTCATCAGCAATCCGCGCACATTGTTGCAGAAAACTAAATCGTTCTCTTTTGAGAAGAAGGGCAGTAAATCCTTTTCTCTGTCGCGATATAACGTGATTTTGGTTCCCGGCAGCAGTAAATTTTTTTCTCCCAGCCTGGAAGCTAACAATTCAGACGATTTCTTCGAAAGACTTAAGTCCCTTATGAGGTCGTTTAATTCGTGTTGACTAAAACCTTCTGCAACTGATGACGGTCCTTCGAAATCACTGTCATTTTGCCCACATATGTTTTCTTTGTCAGTAGCAGATTCATCATCTTCTTGAGGGGCTCTGGAAGATGGCTGAATGATGGGACAGGTATCTCATCTGAATGTGAAACAGGCCGTCTAGCTGAGTCTATGTCAGGATACGTCCATTTACTCCGGTTACGTCCATTGATGCCCTTTATATTCACCAAACAAAAGTAACAGTTATCACTGTGGTTTCTCTGTTCTCTCCATACCATTGGTATACCAAATTTCAGGCACCTCCTCTTTCCGTTGGTCCATTGCCGCATATGCTCCGTACACGTTTTACACACAACATGAGGAGCCCATGGCTTATCTTGGTCCCCTAGTTGTACTTTGAAATAGGCAAAATAAGCTTTTTTCACAAAATCAGTAATAGTTTTTCTCTGTTCAATGAACATGTACTCTCCGCAGATAAAACAAAACACATCTGGATGATTTAAACACTTTCTTCGTGATGAAGCCATGTCAACACCTGTAGCAGGAAAGAATTCACGTTAGTACATGTACAATACACATGCAAAACAGCAACATCAGCAAAATCATAGCTACAATTTAATTATACAGATGCATTTAGATTTACGAGCAACTCATAATACCGTTCCAGAAGGGTAATAAAGTAGGTAATGACGTATGCAATATCTCAAAAACTAGAGCTGCTAGACCAAAATGGATGATATTTTCTGAATCAGTGGCATGAAAATATCCAGAATAAGGTCTAAAATCTGAGGTACCAAGAAAAAACATTTTTTTTGTTCCCCAGTGTTATTAATTGAAAAACAAAAACTGTTTGAATCCAATAGCAATTTTTGCATTTACGGATGGAATACAGTGGCCTAGCTTGGGGGGGGGGGGCTGAGGGGATGACTGCCACCCGTGATCGGAAAAATATCTGGTCCAGTCGGAAATCTAGAACCGGTTGCAAAACATTTTTGGCAATAAAGGAGAGAGAGAGAGAGAGAGGAGAGAGAGAGAGAGAGAGACAGAGAGACAGACAAAGACAGAGAGATACATTTCCCTGTGGCCAATTTTAAATTCAGCGTCTCATAATAATACATTATATTATAGCATAGCTAAGCCTGTGACGTAGTGGCTTGAAAAACATATATTAGTCACGGAAAAAGTGCCAAATTTGTCCAGTCAGGAATTTATAACACATTTGCACCCCCCTGAAAAAAGACCACGCTACGCCACTGATGGAATATCAGTAAAAATGCAATACATGGGGGTGAAAAAACATGCCTTCAAACAGCAGAAAAAGAGCTCAGTAAATTTAAAATAACTTAAAATAATCTTTAACGTAAGGAAAAGTAAACAGTTATTTGGCATAGCAAGCGAATTATTATAAAATAGAGAACCAAATTTTTAAAAACCTCTCGACTGGAGCCAAAACCCAACCAACCGCGATGAAACTTCACTATTTTTGTTTTAGGTTCCAAAAGCTCAATCGTCTTCTGAGTCTGAGTATTAAATTTAATTGAATAATCAGTTTTGTAAGGCTTAAAATCCTAATACAGGATGAGCGAAAAGTGCCTGTGCACCTGTCCACTTCTAACACAGTGCAGGTACAGGTTCACTACACTTCTTGCAGGTGCACAGGGACTTTTGGCTCACCCTGTACATATCGAACCTATTATACCAGTGAACTTAACGGGTGACTGAGCGAGAGACATTAGCTCCACTCACTTTACGCGAGTCAGCCAATCATAACAGGCGACTGAGCGAAAGAGATCTTTGTTACTCCACTCAACACCGCTCAAAACTGCGCATATGTTTTAATTTACAGATAGATAATGAGTGATGAATGATGATCTTCTGTAATTCCTTCCATTAAACACCAAAATGCTTCATTAAATTTAACGTTAATTAAATTGTAATAGTCTTAATCGTACTTAATTACGTTCATTAAATATAAAAATAATTAAATAATATTTAGAGTATAAACTTGGCTAATGTTATATAATATTTACTACCGCAATGCGACTTAAACCTCTTGTAGTGAATACTCTTATTTTAGTTTCAAGTTAAATGTTAATTTTACCGTCTTGAATTTCGGAATAGATATAAATTCATTTTAAATTAGTTACCCATCATAATTCAATTGTGAACCACATTAATACTAATTTTATGTATACTATATTATTTTATTGTATGTAAACATAATTAATTATATATCACAATTGTCAGTTAATTATTTATATTCAAATAATTATTTTAATCTAATACCATGTCCATTTTGCAAATAAACAATAGAAATCCAAGGGTTATATTTTCCACCTTTGGTACTGTCGCAGTTTCGCCTAACGGACTCAATACGGCTAGTGAGATAATCACTGGTTGGCACTTAACTAGCGGCAGTGCTTATGGCTACATCATCCAGGTTAACCTATACCGGATAGATGCGCTACGGTCCCAAGCCGTAGCTTGCCTAGGCCCAACGACGACGACGACGTAAACCAACAATTGGTGACTCCGGAGTTGGATTCCCCCCTTTTACCCGAACGACTAGGATTAGACTGTAACGTCGTTCGTGCCCATCACCCCCTTCACCCGAGCGACTAGGACCAGACTGTAACGTCGTTCGTGCCCATCACCCCCTTCACCCGAGCGACTAGGACCAGACTGTAATGTCGCTCGTGCCCTCTGCCCCTCACCCCTGCCCGTGCGCTCTGTGCCTGCGCTCGTCTCAACCTCCACTCCTTCGTTGGTAACTTGTCGTCTTGCTTGTACGTCAGCAAGCATAGGAGAAGATGCCTGACGACGCTGGTGCCATCTCCCACTTGAGCGTAAAGCTCCCCGTCTTCTGGCCGGGTGATCCATTTATTTGGTTCCACCAAGTGGAATCACAATTCAACTTGGGAAGGATCACCGCTAGCAGGACGAAATACGATCATGTTTTGTCCTCTCTACCAGCGAGCATCATCTCTGAAGTCCGTGACGTCATCGTGTCTACTTCCACGAGTGAGGACCCATACAACGATCTGAAGTCTGCCATCCTGTGCCGCACCACTGTCTCCGAGCGTGAGAAACTACATCAGTTAATCTCAAAAGAAGAACTTGGAGACCGTAAGCCCACTCAAATGCTGAGGGCTATGCAGTGCGCTCTAGGCGAACGCGCACAAACCTTCGATAAGGACATCTTTAGACAGTTGTTCTTGCAGAAACTTCCTCCATCAGCTCAGCGTGTCTTGGCCAATATGGATCCTGCTACTCCAGTTGATAAACTAGCAGAAACTGCCGACAAAGTAGTGGAGATTGACACAGCTCCGGTCAACAACGTGAACACACAATCGGAACTGGAGTTGAAAGTGAAAGAGTTAAGTCAACAACTCAACCACGTTTGTTCTCTGCTACAAAATCAACGGCAAAGAAGCCATTCTCGGTCAAGATTTACGAAGAGGCATCGTTCGAGTTCCGGGAAGATCTGCTTCTACCACGCTAAATTTGGAAAGAAGGCTAGGAAGTGCATCTCCCCTTGCAATTTTTCGTCGGAAAACCCCAGCAGCGAGTCCTAATGGCGTCTATTACTCGCACTGCCAACCTGTTATTCATAAAGGACAGGAACTCTGGTGTCAATTTCTTGGTCGATACCGGAGCGTCAGTCAGTGTATTCCCTCAAAAATCTGGTCATACGCACTCGGAATCTCCGCCTCTATACGCTGCTAACGGTTCACGCATACCCACGTACGGTACTCAGTCGCGTGAACTAAACTTGGGCCTTCACCGATCCTTCAAGTGGATTTTCATCTGTGCTCAAGTGCGGCATCCCATCATCGGCGCTGACTTCCTCCAGCATTTCAAACTCCTGGTGGATCTTGACAAGCGACGCTTATGCGACCAGGCCACACTGCTTTCTGTTCTTGCCAAACAGGTTGCCCTTCCGGACGCCTCGAACTCTGCACTTTCCCTCGTTCCCCCTAATTCCATGTACCAGTGCCTTTTCCAACGATATCCAGGAATTCTTCAACCTATGCAGATGGGTGATACCATTAAGCACACCATTACCCATCACATTACAACAAAAGGTCCCCCTGTGTTTGCAAAACCCAGACGTCTTGCCCCGGACAAACTGAAAGCTGCCAAATCGGAATTCCAGCTTATGATAGATCTTGGGATAATAAGACCTTCCAAAAGCAGTTGGTCCTCTCCCCTACACCTGGTCCAGAAGAAGTCAGGAGACTGGAGACCATGTGGGGATTACCGGTTTTTGAATTCGACAACCATCCCGGACCGATATCCGGTACCAAATGTCCAAGACTTTACTTCTCTTCTCCACGGCAAATCTATCTTCAGTAAAATAGATCTCGTTAAGGCTTTCCACCACATTCCCGTAGAGCCTTCGGATATTCCCAAGACTGCAGTTTGTACACCATTTGGGTTATTCGAATTTTTGAAGATGCCGTTCGGGCTACGGAATGCTGCGCAAACCTTTCAGAGGTTATAGATGAGGTCACCAGAGGCTTAGACTTTGTTTATGCCTACATCGATGATTTGCTTGTGGCCAGCTCAACGGAAGAGGAACATAAGGAACATCTTTCACTCCTCTTTCAACGCTTAGAACAATACGGTGTTACTATTAATGCATCTAAGTGTGTGTTTGCACAGCCAACCTTGGAATTTCTTGGTCACACGATTTCGCAGCACGGAATTACCCCCCTTCAGGACAAGTGTGAAGTGATAAAAAATTACCTATGCCAAATAATCAGCGTGAGTTACGTCGGTTTCTAGGTTTGGTAAATTATTACCACAAGTTCATTAAAAACTGTGCCAGTGTTCTTGCTCCTCTACACGCTATGATCACACACAAACGCAAGGTAACGAAATTGGTATGGTGTAGCGATAGTTTACAGGCGTTCGACAATGCCAAAAATGCTATCAATAGTGCATTGTCTCTGTCATTTCCTATCAGTAATGCCCCCCTAACTCTGACGGTCGATGCATCAGATGTTGCGATCGGTGGAGTGTTGGAACAAACCATTAACGGTCAACAAGCACCCATCGCGTTTTACTCGAAAAAGCTGCAGCCAGCCCAAACGCGTTATAGTGCTTTCGGACGTGAACTTCTTGCTATTTACTTAAACGTGAAGCATTTTCAACATTTCCTTGAAGGCCGAGAGTTTTGTGTTTTTACCGACCACAAACCTTTGGTCACTGTCTTCAATAAAAAACAGCTGTAACCACTCTCCCAGAGTCATCAGGCAACTCGATTATATCTCGCAATTTACCACAGATATCCGCCACATCAAAGGTGTCTTGAACACTCCAACGGATGCACTTTCAAGAATAGAGATTACTTCTGGTACCCTCAGCTCTACACTGTGGAATGCTATTGCACAGGATCAAGATAAGGATACGGAACTACAAGACCTGCTCAGAGAAGACTCCACTCACTCACTTTCCCTCAAGAAAATGAGTATGCCAGGATTGTCTGTGCCCCTCTATTGCGACGTATCAACAGCTGCTATTCGCCCTTATGTCCCTCCATGTCACAGACAAGCAGTCTTCACGGATCTTCATAAGCCCTCCCATCCTGGTATCCGTGCTTCGCAACACCTGGTTACCTCTCGCTTTGTTTGGCCCTCGATGCGGAAGGATGTCAAACATTGGACCAAAACGTGCCTTGCCTGCCAGCGTGCCAAAGTCCAAAGGCACACCAGGTCCCCCTTTGACGCATTTCCGCCCCCATCCCAGCGATTTGAGGTAATTCATGTAGACATTGTTGGCCCTCTTCCAGTGATTCAAGGCCAACGTTATCTGCTCACCTGTCTCGACCGCTTTTCCAGATGGCCTGAAGCCATCCCACTTCCTGATATCCAAGCGGACACTGTTGCAAGAGCCTTTCTTCATGGATGGGTATCAAGATTTGGATTGCCGACAAAAGTCATCACTGACCAAGGTCGCCAATTTGAGTCTTCGCTTTGGAGAAGAAGTTTACCAGCTTGTTGGGTACAGTACATGCGCATACCTGTGCGTATCATCCGCAAGCTAACGGCCTCGTCGAACGCTTCCATCGCCAGCTGAAGTCATCCCTTATGTGTCACGAAGACTCCCATTGGATGGATAAGCTTCCACTCGTTTTGCTTGGTATTCGCTCTGCATTTAAGAGTGATCTGAAGACTACAGCGGCTGAACTAGTCTATGGAACAACACTGCGGCTACCAGGTGGCTACTTCACTGCAGGGGATAAGTCATGCGATCCTACGGAATTCGCTCAAACACTTTCCTCTCACATGCAGTCCCTTCAGCCTGTTCCCCCTCGATTGACTAGCCAACAGAACATCTTTGTTTCCCCAGCCCTCCAATCTTGCACCCACGTTTTCGTTCGTGTACCTGTCCCAAAACGGCCTCTCCAATGTCCATATGACGGGCCCTATGAAGTTCTCCGACGTACGCGCAAATCATTTCTCACCAGCGCGGTTCCAAGGTCGACAAGGTTTCTATCGATCGTCTTAAGCCTGCGTTTTTGGAATCAACCTTAAGCGAGGTACATGTAGCTACCAAAAAGGTCAGCGGAAATCGTGTCGTTCGGAACTCTTTGAACTTCCTCTCGGGGGGGAGTGTGTAGTGAATACTCTTATTTTAGTTTCAAGTTAAATGTTAATTTTACCGTCTTGAATTTCGGAATAGATATAAATTCATTTTAAATTAGTTACCCATCATAATTCAATTGTGAACCACATTAATACTAATTTTATGTATACTATATTATTTTATTGTATGTAAACATAATTAATTATATATCACAATTGTCAGTTAATTATTTATATTCAAATAATTATTTTAATCTAATACCATGTCCATTTTGCAAATAAACAATAGAAATCCAAGGGTTATATTTTCCACCTTTGGTACTGTCGCAGTTTCGCCTAACGGACTCAATACGGCTAGTGAGATAATCACTGGTTGGCACTTAACTAGCGGCAGTGCTTATGGCTACATCATCCAGGTTAACCTATACCGGATAGATGCGCTACGGTCCCAAGCCGTAGCTTGCCTAGGCCCAACGACGACGACGACGTAAACCAACACTCTTATATAGAGATAAGCTATCTATTACTTTTGTTTTATAAAGTAATAATAACTGAAGGATATTAATAATAGCATATTGTTAATAACAGCGTAGATAGTATCGTCACTGAGATTCCAGTAGATGTTTCGGAAAGTCTCCATTTTTAACCGTAGCTGTGAAAAGTCAAGATGAAGTTATCGTAATATTGATAAGAACCATCAATTTTATGTATAAATAATTCTTTATTCACTTCAAATGCAATATACCTCGGATGCGCCTCGGTGGTGTAGTGGTTAACGGCGCTGACTACGAATCCATCGGCCCCGGGATCGAGACCCGGTGACGGCAGGCGACGCGCAGCAAAACCCAGCTGTTCATCCTTCCACACAATAAAAAAATTGTTTGGTAGATAAATGGGTAGCTTAATGGTTAAGACGTTGGGCTGCTGGTGGGGCGTGGTTCGAATTCCACGTTAAACTGTAGGACTAAGGTGAAGTGACAAACTTGACCTTCGTGAGAATGAACAATTCGGGCGAAAGCAAAACCAAGGTCAAATATTTCAAATTATAACCAATGAAAATGAAGAGAGAATGTCTTATGCTGGTCATGATGTTTACTCCGGTCGTAATAGTCGTTCTTGGGTCCTGTTTCCCTTTGAAAACAACCTTTGTGATTGTGATTTGTTCTGAAATACAACAATTAACGTAATAATATTCTAAAATTAAGAATATGTTCAGTTTAATGCTTTGGAAAACCCGATCCAACATTCTATAAATCGAGCTACTTACCCCAAGACGGAAAGTTTGTCAAAAGTACAGTTCATAACGGAAATATTAGATGGACATCGTTTCAGAATGATAATATATTCAACATTTGATGTTAAAATATCCTTCCCGAAAATTTTTTGAACCATATATGACTTAATTATCTACCGACAACTGACTTTTACCCGTCGTCAGGAACCTTCAATTTACTTACGTTGTCGGAAGCCTGGGGTCAATATGACCCCAGGCTTGAAATTTTACAAAATCTTACAAAATTGCATTTGATATTTAAGTACTTTTAATGAATAATATCATCTCTTTCAATCTTTTGACCCCATCTTTCCTGATGTGGGTTAAACATTTACCTGTATCCATCATGTCAGATACAGTTGATTCGGCGACTGTAGCAAAAGAATTAAAAAAAAAAAGACACACCACTGAATTTTTTTAAATAATGTTTCGCAGAATTATTTCAAACTTACACTGTTGTCATTGCCATGATAATGGCCAACATGGACTTTTGTTTAAATTTATTCACCAATAAAACTCAAGGAAGTGAAACAAATAACTTCCTTCCATGTGTGTACACACACACACACACACACACACACACACACACACACACACGATTATGAACAAGCATAGCTCTTCTTTAATTTGCAATTCCCCAAGATATTATAGACAAGTTCGAACTTCAATGGAGTTCACACCTTCATTTATTTTGCAAAATCACTTTCAAATGATTATTATTGATGAAAATTACTAATGAAAATTAATGATGAACGCGTATATAAATTCTTGTATATATTGTACAATAACATAACAATAACAATAACAATATATATATATATATATATATATATATATTATATATATATATATATGCGCCTCAGTGGTGTAGTGGTTAGCGTCGCTGACTACGAATCCATCGGCCCCGGGTTCGAGACCCGGTGGCAGCCGGCGCGCAGCAAAACCCAGCTGTTCATCCTTCCACACAATAAAGAAAGTGGTTGGTAGATAAATGGGTACCCTAGGTAGCCTAGTGATTAAGATGCTGGGCTGCTGATGGGGCGTGGTTCGGATTCCACGTTAAACTGTAGGTCTAAGGTGGAGTGAAAAGCTTGACCTTCGTCAGAATGAACAATTTTGGCTATATATATATATATATATATACATATATATATATATATTAAAATAATGAAAACCGACAAGGAAAAAAAGAGAAACGATTACAGGGTATTTCGTGTATTCAACAGTACACCTCGTCAGGGAATTCCTTGACGAGATATACTGTTGAATATACGAAAGACCTTGCAATCGCTTTTCTATTTTTCTTGGGGATTTGCATAATTTATTTATTTCACGTCTTTAACTATGAAATTCATCTATATATATATATATATATATATATATATATATATCTATACACACACACACACACACAAAGGAATACAAGGAACACCAAACAACAACAGACCGGCTGGTCCCTGCGTGACTGTGTTTAAGAAGGAAGGTTAAAAAAAATGGAAGAAAATTTAAAACCAAGTGAAAGCTTTAAAGCAAAGCAAAGAAGAGAGATTAAAAGGAAGGAAATAAATGTAAAGATAAAATGAAAATTTTAAAGTAAAGAGGAGAGAATCCGAGTGAAAATTCTACAATACTTTTACGCGCTAACAAATGCTTCTAACTCGGGTTTTAAGGCAAGATAAGCTTCTAGTCTCTTTTCAAAGGATTCAACCGATTTACTTTGAACTACGCTGGCTGACAATCCATTCCACAATTAATGGGAATGTTCAACTTTATTAGAAGTAAAATGTTTACTAACTAATTTAACATCATTAACCGCTAGTTCTATCCGCATTTCTGAAGGTGAAATATTTTTTGGCGTCGATATTATCAGAACCTTTAATCATCTTCAAAACCTGGATTAAATCTCCTCCAATTCACCTTTTCACGAGTGAGAATAAACTTTAATAAATGGGCAGCGTATGACTTGTTTCTAAGTCTAGGAATCATTTTAGTAGCCGTTGTTGCACTCTCTCCATTCTGTCTACGTCCTGTCGTAAATATGGGGACCAGAATTAAATGCAGTATTCCGGGTGAGGACGTACTAAGGAATTATATAATGTTAGCATTGTTTTCTCAGACTTAAATTCAAATGATCTACCAATAAGTCCTAAGATTCTATTTGCTTTTCTAATCGCCTCGATACATTGTTTAGGCTACTTGGTTTAAGAGTATCGACAACAATAATACCTAAATCTTTCTCTTCCGTAGATACTCGTTAGGGTCTTGTCACGCATAAAATACTTTTCTTCAACACTGTTTCTACCGATATGCAACGTTTTACATTTATCTATATTAAAGTTTATCTGTCAAATGTCTGTCTACTCGAGTAACTTATTAATATTTTGAATTTATTAATATCTTCAATCTGCAAACATTTTACCGCTGATTTTGTTTGTCCCTCGAGTTTGGTATCATCCACAAATTTTGAAATTATACTCTTAATTCCTATATCGATGTCATTGATATAATAATGAAAAGAACTGTTCACAGAACTGATCCCTGATGCACGCCGCTATTACACTTTTTCAGTTACACCCTTTACGATTAATGACCACTCTTTGTTTACGTCCACAAAGCCAATTTTCGATCCATTTGGGAACATTACCATCAATTCCGTGAGAATATATATATATATATATTATATATTATATATATATATGTAGCGGATCGACAAGAAATAGACCAACAAATCGACAGAAATACTTTACTTCCACGCTATCATCAAAGAACTTGGAAAACACACGTGGGCAATCAAACAATGGAAAGTCTGTGTCTTCCCAAGAAAGGCGCGAATGAAGCCTTTGTAAACTACAGGACACGCGGACCAAGCGTCTTACGATTTGGTATAGTCCTACGTCACCAGGGTATAAAAGCGAGCTTCCATTTGCTTTCATTCTCACTCTCACTCACCCGTACGCTCACCATCGAACGTCCACCAACCGCTGTCCGGCCCCCTGGCCGAGGGGCCACGGCCGCTACTTTCTTCAGGGCCTACAATTTGTCTTCACGTAAGATAGAAAGACCACCTGCAGAAGCAATCCAACGAGGCCCAACCGGAACCACTTCGGGCCTGCGGTTTGCCAGGTCGGCCTTCAAGTTTCTCTACATTCCTCGAGATATATTCAGCATCCCAGGCAGACAGCCTGCACCTCGAGAAGTAACATCACCTCAGGTCTCCACGAAGCCTACATCCATCATCTCAAGAGGCTTAACGAACAACGACAGCTCGAATCTGCGTAATAGGTTCTGTCTTCAGCCCGTCTTCAAGTTTTTACATCGCCCTAAGCTAAGTACATCATATCGTAAGTACCTCAGAAACCTACATTAGCCTACGCCGAACGGTAGGCTATACTCCCAAAGTGTGTAATCACGCGTCCATTGACTCCCGTTAATAACGCAGTAGGCCTATCATCCAATTCAAGTGTCAATTCAATACGTTTATTCCGCGTACCATCCGTCATTATGTTCAAGTCATTAAATGTGTTTAAATAAATGTTCTCTTGACGTAATCACTTAACATCACATAATGTCCTTTATATAAAGATATTTGTGCAAGCATTTCAATCCATTATTATTAGGCCACATCATTATTCTATGTGCATCCATGCAAATTTAGCCTACTTAATCAGTGTCAAGTATTCCATTCAATGTACCAAACGCACGTGCATTCTTTATATCAGTTACTAGGAATATTCAATGTTACATGTCGCATGCCATTTACATACCATCGATGAGTATTACATAATTTATTACGTGTCAATTAAGCTATTAACATTTCATCTTATTAGCTAAGCCTATGCCATAAGCATAACGTAAAACTACCAATTAATTACTGTCAATTCTTTGTTATATCATAGTGATAAAATAACGGATTTTATTTTCATAATAAACTACAAAAGTAAGGTGTCTTTCATAACCTTAATATTAATTTGCTTTGGCCGTAAACCAAAGCTGGTGACCTCGCTGCCATTTCGGTCACTTCCAATAGTATGGTGGACCTAATCAAATAGCCATTCATTCAATCGGTGATACTGTATTACATCATAAATTATTAACCCAGCCTATCATTATAAAGCAATCAGTCATTGCCTAAATCAATCGTTGCATACAATTAAATCATTGTCACCTTAAACGGTTAAAACTAGCTCCACTATATTATATATTATATATATATATATATAATATATATATAACCTTGGTTAACATTGGTTTTGTTTCTGCCCGAATTGTTCAGTTTCACGAATGTCAAGCTTGTTGCTCCGCCTTGGACCTACAGCTTAACGTGGAATCCGAACCACAAATCCAAATTACAAAGTCCTTGCCCAGCATTTTAACCAGTAGGCCTCACAGGGTACCTATATATCTACGAACATAAATATATACAGTAGGGTGGATCGATTTTACATTTTTTTCGATTTCCATATTCTAATAGAGACAAAAACTTGCGCATGCATGAGAAAATAGCCTCTGCAAAATCTTAGCTTAATAGCTAATCATCTTCTGCCCCCGGCAGAGCGATGAAATCATATTTTAGTAGTCAAAAATGTATTTTAAACCCTAGCCTAGAGTCATAAAATTTTGCGTGTGTGTTATTTCATGCCTAAGCAACGATATAAATGCTATGGGAAATATATAAAGGCATTATTTAAGACAAAGAGACGATCTGAAAATATGTATAATATACATATTTTCAGATCGGCTCTTTGTCTAAATAATGCCTTTATATATTTCCCATAGCATTTATATCGTTGCTTAGGCATGAAATAACACACACGCAAAATTTTATGACTCTAGGCTAGGGTTTTAAATATTTTTGACTACTAAAATATGATTTTCATCGCTCTGCCGGGGGCAGAAGATGATTACCTATTAAGCTAAGATTTTGCAGAGGCTATTTTCTCATGCATGCGCAAGTTTTTGTCTCTATTAGAATATGGAAATCGAAAAAAATGTAAAATCGATCCACCCTAATATACAGTATATACGAGTATATATATGTATTATATATTCTTATATATATATATATATATATATATATATATATATATATATATATATATATATATACACACCTTTCCTTTCAACCTTTCAAAGGTTCCGCGTGATGATTCCTCCTTTCATGAAGGTCAAGCTTGTCGCCCCCCTCCTCTCGAGTTGACCTGGTGAGTAGTGAGTTGGTTTCTTGTACTCTCCACCTCATAGCCACGTACTCCCGGCTCATCTGGGATTGTTCTTAGCCAGGCGTCTAATCTTCTTTTGAAGATGTCCACTGCAACACCATTCGTGTTCCTTAGGTGTTTGGGCAGCTGATTAAACAGTTTTGGTCCTCTCACAACAAAACTATTTTCTTTCAGGGTTAAGGATTTTCCCTGTCTAGCCTTTAATTTGGTAACGCGACACAGTCTTCCTTTTCTACTTTCCACCGTTGTTTGGGAAGTTACAGGGTTCAGAGTAAGATTAGGGACTAGTTTCTCCATTATTTTCCAAGTGTAAATAATGGTGTATCTCTCTCTTCATCTTTCCAATGAATATAGGTTTAGTTCACGTAACCTTTCCCAGTAATTTAGTTCTTTGCACTCCTTGATCTTGGCTGTGAAGCTCCTCTGAATCCCTTCCAGCTGCTTAATGTCTTTTTTTTTATATGGGGATGTTAGGACCGAGTAGTGTTCCAATTTGGGTATGATCAGTTTTTTCAGCAGAGGAATCATTACATTCCTATCCCTTCGTTTAAAGGTTCTCAATATCTGCCCCGTTATTCTCTTTGCTCTGTTTACTATCTTATTTTGTGTTTCAAATTTCGTATCAACAGTCATTACAACCCCTAAATCTTTTGCTTTAGAATTTATCTGAATTTCCTGTCCATTTGGGGTATAATATTCCATGGATTTTAGGTCCTCTCTTTTTTTTGTACCGTAACCGCTGAAATTTCTCAGTGTTAAACTTCATAACTTGTTGTCTTCCGTCCACTTATAGATTCTGTTCATGTCGGTTTGGAGAGATCATCTGGGCTTCTTAGTTTTCTACTGATCTTTGTGTCATCGGCAAAGGATGTTACTGTGCTGTCTCTGGTAACATCCTCATCTATGTCAGTTAGCATGATTATGAAGTAGTGGAGCTAATTCCTTGTAGTACTGAGCTGATGACCTCTGATTCTGATGAAGATACTCCTTGTACTGTAACGACTTGCCGTCTCTCACTAAGGAAATTATATATCCATTTCCCTACTTTTCCTGTTATTCCCATATATTTCAGTTTATGTATTATGATTCCATGGTCACACTTGTCGAACGCTTTGGCAAAGCTGTGTATAGTACATCATAGTTTTCATTACTTTCAAGTGCATCAATAATGTTGTTGTAGTGTTCCATTAGTTGTGATAGGCATGATCTGCCTGCCCGAAACCCATGTTGGTTATCATTGAATTTTTTCTGAGTTTCCAAAAAGTCATAAATTTTCTGTTTAACTATTCTTTCAAATATTTTAGTGAGATGAGATGTAAGCGACACTGGCCTCTAGATTTTGGCCTCGGATCGATCTCTTCCTTTATATATTGGGACTATGTTCGCGCTCTTCAGGATGCCCGGTATTTCTCCCGTGTCTAATGATCGTCTCCATATCCAATATAGGGGCTCAGCGATTGCATTCCTGCAGTTTTTGATCAGTGTGGCATTCCATTTCTCCGGTCCTGCCACTGAGTGTGTTTTTAGTTTCCCTATTGCTTGTGTAATATCATCCGTCGTAAAGTCGAAGTTCGTTATACTTTCTCCTTGTAGTTGTTCTTCAAAGAACGCGTTTCTATCGCATATCAGTTTGTCAGTTTTTGGGATACTGAAACATAATTCGTACTGAGCTCTTAATATTTCAGATATTTCTGTTAGATCATCAGATAAAGCACTGTTCTCGTTTTTCAAAGGTCCGATAGTCGTATGGTTTTTCGACTTTCTTTTTGCAAAATTACAGAAGTACTTTGAGTTAACCTTTATCGCTTCTATAGCGTCTTCTTTTTCTGTATGCTTCTCAATTAGTTCCTGTATGACGTCATCCATACTCTGCAGTTTATCATTTAACATTTTTCTGATGTTATCTTTACAGTTACTTAATTTTGCATATATATATATATATATATATTTATATATGGACCCTGGTTTTATAAGAATTAAAATAAAGACTAGTTTTAGTCATTAACTGAAATGAAATTGCTCATTGCAGAAATACCCCAATTACATTGTATTAAACTAAACGAAATACACTTTACAATACATCATCCTTCCCCTTTAATCATAGTTTCAATACATTTTAAGAGTCCTCTTCGGGGCTCTAAGACCCTGATGACAGGTTGAATAATAATAAATTTCTTAGTCTGCTTTATCTTCGCGTCTGGAAAGGTTCACTATAATCCTGAGTTAATGGTTGGGCTTGAAGATGACGGTTGAACGAGGACGGCAATCCTCGTCGTTCGGGCTTACCCTCATAATGAAATTCTAGTCAATACTTGAAATATGGGATGCATTATTATAAGCTTTCCTTATAAAGTCGACGACGAAATATTTTTAGTTTAGGAAATTGGTGGAAAGATAACCTTTTTTCGCTTTTATTTTTTATATATATATACAGTAAGGTAGCGGGGAAAAAAAAGTTATATAAAATCCTAAAATTGTTATATAATATAAAATATTATAGTAGAAAATTGGAGGAATTTTTTATTTATATAATATAATATATATATATATATATATATATATATATATATATATATATATTATATATATATATATATATATATATACGTAGGGTGGCGGTTATTGCAATTGAACAATTAAAGCTGAACAATTAAAGCTGTGGTAAAAAAACAGAGCCAGAGTTGTAAATGAAAGCTGGAATCGTTAATTTTTGTTTATTTTTGCTGTCAATTCGCTGTCATTTCATTAAGAGGTACCGGTATGCCATACCGTATGTTCCGGCAGAAACATATATATATATATATATATATATATATATATATTATATTATATATATATATATATACGAAATGAACCGTGTAAAATATTTAGTTTTTTGAGAAGGAAGGAATGTATGTGTTTGATTATAAAATTCAGATGAAGCTTTTTATTCGGAAGAAAATTTTTAAATTTATAATTTTTGAAGAAATTATGTACATAAATTATTTAAATTAATTTTGTTACGTGCGAAGACTCACGTAAACACCATGAAAAATTTAAATTTTGCGTAAAAGCATAAAGCGTGTATATAATATATATTATATATATATATATATATATATATATATATATATATATATAGATATATATATATATATATATATATATATATATATATATATATATAGTATATATATATATATATATATATATAGAGAGAGAGAGAGAGAGAGAGGATCACCATAGAGATGAAGGACATTCTTTAGTCTTTTATTATTACCGACGAAATGGGTAGCATCGTTGACCACGAATCCATTATCCATCGGGCTCAGGTTCGATTCCCGGCGAGAGGGGGCAGGTGGCGTGCAGCTCACCCAACTGCTCATCCTTCGGTAAAAAAAGTATGATTGGTAGGTAAATGGAAACCTTCTACAGATCTACAGAAGCTAAGACTAACAAAGACCCTAAGATCCACTCTAAGGTTAGCCCGAGAGAAAGGAAAGAGTAGGGTTTAAGAGAAGAGAATAAGGGGTTAAGTAAGTAGCAACACCTATCACTCATGGGTTAACATTCATTCAGAAAAAGAGAAAAAAGACTCACCATCATCATCCACCGGCCACTGCCGACAAGTCAGAAAAATAGTCGGAGAGAATAGGAAAGATTGCAGAACGGTCCTCTACTCCATAGGGAGGTAGAGCCCACTCTGCCGGAAAAAGATGAAAATAAGTAAAATAAGAACGCTTACAAACCATGCAATACATTCTTAACTGAAGAACAACACATTCTTAACTCAAAGCAACACATTCTTCCAACTGTTGCAGACCGATCCTCCACTTCATAGGGAGGTAGAGGATACAGCCCACTAGGCTGGAAATGCGTGAAAGATGAAAATAAGTAAAATAAGAACGCATTACAACACATTCTTAACTCAAACACTATCATACCATGCAAACATGCAAACTACAGACATGCAATAAGAGAGAAGAAAAATAAGTATAAAGAATAACAAAAATGGGTTAATTTACTCAACAAGCTACAACTAAGTTCGTGTTAGTCTAATTTTTTTTTTTTTTAGCTGGCATATCACACGCTGGCATGTCACAAGCTGGCATTAGACGTCAACAGACTCATCCCCGATTACAACTCTCAGAGCTCTTGTTGTCAATTGTTTTTTATTTTAAACAACGTTAATATTTTTAAAATGTCTATCTAGATGGTTTTTAAACACATTAACGCTGGTAGAGTTCACGACGGGCGCGGGCAGATTATTCCATTTATCAATTACTTTAAACGTAAAGAAGTTTTTAGCGATATTAGTAATGAAACGTCTGCCACGCAACTTAAATCCGTTATTACGAGTATTGCTATTATCGAAAGTGAACAGTTTGTCAAAATTTACGTTATCGATGTTATTAACGATTTTGAAAACTGCAATAAGCTCCCCCCTTAATCTCCTAGTTTCGAGTGAATGCAAGTCTAACTCTTTAATCCTATCTTCATAAGGCTTGTTGTGCAATGACAGAATTAGTTTCGTGGCACGACGCTGAACCCTTTCTAACCTATCAATATCCTCACGCAAATACGGGCGCCAAAACTGAACGGCATATTCTAAATGAGGCCTGACTAGGGACTTGTAAAGGGGCAATACAATATTCTTCGATTTAAATTCGAAATTACGCGCTATGAAACCTAACATCCTATTAGCTTTTGCGCAAGACTCCAGGCACTGGTTCCTAACTTTTAAATCCTTAGATACGCGTACGCCTAAATCTACTTCCTCGTCAACACTCGCTGACACTCTAGCATCCATCGTGTACGTGTAATTATTGTTACGAGAACGTATATGCAAACTTTACATTTGTCTACGTTAAATTGCATCTGCCACTTATCCGTCCACTTCATAATCCCATTTACATCGTCTTGGAGCCTATTTCTATCGTCCTCGTTAACAACCTTACCGCCTATTTTAGTATCGCCCGCGAATTTTGACACGTTACTAGTCAATCCTACATCTATGTCGTTAATGTAAATTACGAATAGCAATGGGCCTAACACTGAACCCCGTGGGACACCGCTACCTACATCCAACCACCCCGATTCACTACCATTAACAACGACCCTCTGTCTCCTAGCACGAAGCCCGTTCCTCTAACCAGTTAGCTACCTGACCGCGTATACCGTGCGCTTTAACCTTCGCAATTAATCTTCTATGCGGAACTGTATCGAACGCCTTTTTAAAATCTAAATAAATAACGTCAGCCGCTCTATGCCTATCGTATTCGCGCACTATTTCGTTATAAAATTCTAACAAATTAGTTAAACAAGATCTATGGCGTCGAAACCCATGCTGACTACTATTAATCAAATCTCGACTCTCTAAGTGACCGATGATACTATCCCTAACGACGGATTCCAATAGTTTACTGACAGTTGACGTTAAGCTAATGGGCCTATAATTGCTAGCTACTGTGCAGTCGCCTTTTTTAAAAATGGGCGTGACGTTAGCTAATTTGAAGTCTTCAGGAATAATCCCCGTTTCGAGTGACTGATTAAAAATCTTCGTTAAGGGCCTACAATAACGTCTTTCAAATCTTTCAAATGTCTGGGATAAAAAGCGTCAGGGCCTGGAGCCTTGCTAACTTTTAGCCATCGATATAATGCGCAATCTCACCCTCGTAAACAGTTAGTTCATCCAAAATAGTCTCGCTACTAAATGGAACGATATCGTCCACGTTGGGGACATTATTTACGTCTTCTACGGTAAAAACTGTCGCAAAAAAGTTATTGAAAATACCCGCCATCGCCTGAGCATCAGAAGCCAAAGCGCCGTTAACATCCACTAGAGGGCCTATATTTTCTTTTATCGGCTTACGATTATTGACGTATTTAAAAAACTTTTTTGGATTATGTTTATTATCCGCAGCTATAAGTATCTCTAAATTATGCTTAGCATTCCTAACTGATCTTTTAACCTGACGTCTAAGCTCGATATATCTATTAAAGTTAGCTGCCGTGCCATTGCACTTATTAAGTCTATACGCTCTGTTACGCTCGTTTATTTCCCTAGTCCACCACTTGGGCCTACCATGATTTCTAGCGCGCTTGGGCCTACGAGGAATAAACTCCCTTTCAATATTCATAAAACTTTCTTTAAACGCCTCTCAATGCAAATTTGTGTCATTACCCATAAATAAGTTATCCCAGTCCACTGCTCTCATCCTATCCGCAAAACTATCAAAATTTGCCCTGGGAAAATCAGGGACTTCTATTACGTTACTATCCTTAGTGTTTTCTATCAATAACTTAAACCTAAGAATTTGCTGATCACTACATCCTAAACTCTCGCCTACTTCTAAACCTTCGACTATATTTTCGCCGTTCGTCATCACCAAATCTAAAATATTGTCACCGCGCGTTGGTTTGGCAACCATCTGTCGTAAAAAATTATCTTCCATTAACTCAATCAATCTCAAACCCTCCTCATTACCAGTAAAAGTCTCGTAATTAACATTAGGGGAGTTAAAGTCTCCAACAATTATACTATTCCGATTGTCAATAAAGTTACTAAGAAATGAGTAAAATCTAGTATCGGTATCGAGGGGTTGAACGGGAGGTCTATAAACAACAAAATTAAAACTAATACTACGCGCCCTAACTTCAACGCATATCGCATTAATTGCTACCGGAAAATTTATCTTAACCTCGATAGCCCTAAGGGAATTACGAATGTACAGCAAAACGCCGTCACCAATCCTATGTAACCTATCATCAGTTTAAAACCCGGTATTTCAAGTTCCCCAACAAGTCCCGAGTCACGGTATTTAACCACGTTTCAGTGATAGCAACGGTGCTACTGTAGTATGCGGTCTACCTACGATTCGGCGGTCTACCTTTTAATTATAGCTTCTTATCTTCTTATTATTTTATTATTAGGTTAATTGTACGCCCTTGACGATTGGTTAGGTTAAGTCGTGATATTTTCGTTAAAACTAACGAAAATATTACGACTTAACCTAACCAATCATCAAGGGCGTACTGTAGTATGCGGTCTACCGTTAAGTATGCGGTAATAGTATGTTTAACTTCTTTAATAATTCCGTAATTGTGTAAATTAAATTATAATTCCTTTCAATTCATTTTCAATTCCTTTTAAATATTTTGAACGGTAGACCGCATATTACAGTAGAAACTTAACGGTAGACCACATACTACAGTAGAAACGTAACGGTAGACCGCATACTACAGTAGAAACTTAACGGTAGACCGCATACTACAGTAGCACCGATAGCAACTATATTGTAGTTGTCGGAATAAATTATCTCCTTAAATTTGTTTAATTTATTTCTAATACTACGCGCGTTACAATAAAAGACGTTTAAGTTATTTTTTACCACGGGCCGGCGTTTTTAAACTATTTTTCACATCGGGCCCACGTTCCCCGGACCCACAACGTTTAAAGAAGGCTTCGACCTTTACAGCTTTCGTACGTTTTCGTCAATTAACCTACCTAGCCTAGCATTACCTATTTCATCAAAATGCACCCCATCTTTTATGAAAAGGTTAGGATCACTGAATTCTGACCACAGCTTTACAACGGGTCCGGACAAAAGCCCCCTAGGACAAAAGCCCCCTGGACAAATTGCTGGGTAGGGCAAGTCAGGTGTCACATCTAATCTGAAGCATCAGTTCCACTTCAGCCACCGTGGTGTTAAGGTTATAGGCTGTTAGTTTGAATCTACACGTCTGTCAGTTAACTATTAGTTATATTCTTTGAGTGACTTGGAAAATCAGTCTCTCTTCAATCACCATGGAGATCATCAAGAAGAATAAAGGAGGTTCCAAACTGTGTGCAGAAGGCTACTTACACACCAAGAAGAGTTCCAACAGTACACGAATACGCTGGGAATATTCTCAGAGGAAAGCACTTTCTTGCAAAGGTTGCGCTTTATTTGTTTGATTTTCCCTAGATATGGTATGATGTTCTTTTTATAATGTTCATTTTTATGGTAATAATAAAAAATAAAAATAATGATTAAAAAAATTCTTATTATTTTTCCTAGGGGGCTTTTTTTTTAATGCCAGGTTAGGTCACTTGAATGCCCGGTTAGCTCACTTGAATGTCCTTGACGATTGGTTAGGTTAAGTCATGATATTTTCGTTAAAAACACATTAATTATTTAAAGTGTTCTAACATGTTTGTTTTTCATTTCTCCAAAAAAAGAAAGTTATTTTTTAAATCAGTGACCAAAACTACATTAGTCTACCGATTTTCATTAAAATTCGCTGCTAGCCCCCAAATGGAAAAGATCCCAAAGCAGGACTGTTCGGAGGCCAATGTCCTAGGGGGCTTTTGTCCTAGGGGGCTTTTGTCCTAGAGGACTTTTGTCCTACACTCGCTTTACGAAGGGTACATTTTCCTCAGCACAAATATCTTCTAATGTAGCATTCAAAAATATAGTTTTTGACGTAATCCTAAGACCCAAACAGTGCCTAGGGGTAATACCTAGAACTAAAGACCTATCTGACCTCGCCTTTAGGGACCTAATTAACCCCCTATATCTCTCCAAAAGGTCAGGCACTCTCGTATCGGGCTTATACGAGTCGTTGCCCCTACCGTCGTCACCAACATCGAGTGACGGGAGGCAACGTCAATCCTATCCACTTCGTCTCTAACTCTGTCAACCCTGGCCCCCGGAGACAGACCCTCCTCCTCTTGGTTGGATGCCGTTCAACGAACTCTGTGTCCATATAGCGCACAAAGAGTCCCCAATTAAAATAGATTCCCCCTCATTCACGTCCCTTTCCAAATGGGCGAAAGGGTTCGAAACCTCGATAGGGGGGAATTCCTATCACCTAACGTACGCGGCCTAGCTCCACCCTTAACTTCTCTAAATCCCTCCCCATCTACTAATCCCGGACCAACCTTAACCCCTTCCTCAACTCTATCCAACCTTCCCGATAAGCTACCTAAACTAGAAACTAGGTTACGCACCTCACCCTTCAAATTACTAACGTCTTCAACGTTAGTATTGGTTCGGCTTTCGTCAACCGTAGCCCTACCCTGCCCTCATCAAACGTTGCAAGTCTTTCTGTTACCTCACGTACACTGCATTTTATGTCAACTATTTCCTCCCTTAACCCTAAAAGGACGACCACTACATATTGGTAACCTTTCAAATACACGCATTCATAACTTAACCCTACAAACAATTTCGGCGTTAAAGGGTTAACTCGCAAAAGAAACAAACTGATCTCTCGGTAATCGCCATAGGACCGCCGTTATAATCTTTAAAATCCGAATACCACCGGTTTACCCAACACCTAACACACGACGCTTTCTGCGATGGCATCGCGCAGTTAAAATTAGTTTATAACCGTCACAAGTTTAAGTTAAATTAAGCCGGCACGCTATGAAAACATCTAAATCGCTAAAAACCACTAATATTCAATTAGTTAACTATAACAATGTGAATATAAACACAAGTATATAAAATTCAAAACTTTCCAAAAGTAAAATTATTAGCAATATGCAAAAGTAGAAGCAATATCAGAGCGCTCAGGAAATGCGTCCGTTCAGTACAGAGTCCGGCTATTGATCGGCTACTGATCAGAAGGTCGTAAAATCGAGTTTGGACGAGGACTTTGTAATTTCTAACTTCCTTGATCGATCATGGTTCGGATTCCCCCTTAAACTATAGGTCTAAGGGGGATAACAAGCTTAGGCGGTAATTTATTCCGGCAACTATGATATAGTTGCTATCACTGAAACTTGGTTAAATACCGTGACTCGGGACTTGTTGGGGGAACTTGATATACCGGGTTTTAAAATCTTTACTAATGATAGGTTACATAGATTTGGAGGCGGCGTTTTGCTGTACATTCGTAATTCCCTTAGGGCTATCGAGGTTAAGTTAGATTTTCCGGCAGCAATTAATGCGATCTGTGTTGAAGTTAGGGCGCGTAGTATTAGTTTTAATTTTGTCGTTGTTTATAGACCTCCCGTTCAACCCCTCGATATAGATACTAGATTTTACTCACTTCTTGGTAATTTTATTGACAATCGGAATAGTATAATTGTCGGAGACTTTAACTGTCCTAATGTTTATTACGAGAATTTTACGGGTAACGAAGAGGGTTTGAGACTGGTTGAGTTTATGGACGATAACTTTTTACGACAGATAGTTACCCAACCAACGCGCGGTGATAATATCTTAGATTTGGTGATGACGAACGGCGAGAATATAGTCGAAAGTTTAGAAGTAGGCGAGAGTTTAGGATGTAGCGATCATCAAATTCTTAGGTTTAAGTTATTGATAGAAAACACACAGGATAGTAACGTAATAGAAGTCCCTGATTTTCGTAGGGCTAATTTTGATAGTTTTGCTGATAGGATGAGAGTAGTGGACTGGGATAACTTATTTATGGGTAATGATACGAATTTGCGTTGGGTGGCGTTTAAAGAAAGTTTTAGGAATATTGAAAGGGAGTTTATTCCTCGTAGGCCCAAGCGCGTTAGAAATCGTGGTAGGCCGAAGTGGTGGACTAGGGAAGTAGGCGAGTTCATAAACGAGCGTAATAGAGCGTATAGACTTAACAAGCGCAATGGCCAGGTAGCTAACTTTAATAGATATATCGAGCTTAGACGTCAGGTTAAAAGATCAGTTAGGAATGCCAAGCGTAATTTAGAGATAGTTATAGCTGCGGATAGTAAACATAATCCAAAAAAGTTTTTTGAATACGTCAATAATCGTAAGCCGGTAAAGGATAACATAGGCCCTCTATTGGATGTAAATGGCGCTTTGGCTTCTGACGCTCAGGATGGCGGGTATTTTCAATAACTTTTTTGCGACAGTTTTTACCGTAGAGGACGTAAATAATGTCCCCGACGTTGACGATATCGTTCCATTTAGTAGCGAGACTATTTTAGATGAAATAACTGTTTACGAGGCTGAGATTGCGCATTATATCGATAGGCTAAAAGTTAGCAAGGCTCCAGGCCCTGACGCTTTTTATCCTAGACATTTGAAAGATTTGAAAGACGTTATCGTAGGCCCCTTAGCGAAGATTTTTAATCAGTCACTCGAAACGGGGATTATTCCTGAAGACTTCAAATTAGCTAACGTCACGCCTATTTTTAAAAAAGGCGACCGCGCGGTAGCTAGCAATTATAGGCCCATTAGCTTAACGTCAATTGTCGGTAAACTTTTGGAATCCGTAGTTAGGGATCGTATTATCGATCACTTAGAAAGTAGGGGTTTGATTAATAGTAGTCAGCACGGGTTTCGACGCCATAGGTCTTGTTTAACAAATTTGTTAGAATTTTATAACGAAATAGTGCGCGAATACGATAGGCATAGGGCAGCTGACGTTATTTATTTAGATTTTAAAAAGGCGTTCGATACAGTTCCGCATAGGAGACTAATTGCGAAGGTTAAAGCGCACGGTATCCGCGGTCAGGTAGCTAACTGGTTAGAAGAATGGCTTCGTGCTAGGAGGCAGAGGGTCGTAGTTAATGGTAGTGAATCGGGTGGTTAGAGGTAGGTAGTGGTGTCCCACAGGGTTCAGTGTTAGGCCCATTGTTATTCGTAATTTACATTAACGACATAGATGTAGGATTGATTAGTAACGTGTCAAAATTCGCGGACGATACTAAAATAGGCGGTAAGGTTGTTAACGAGGACGATAGAAATAGGATCCAAGACGATGTAGATAGGATTATGGAGTGGACGGATAAGTGGCAGATGCAATTTAACGTAGATAAATGTAAAGTTTTGCATATAGGTTCTCGCAACAATAATTACGTGTACACGTTGGATGATAGGGATTTAGCGAGCGTTGACGAGGAAGTAGATTTAGGCGTACGCGTAACTAAAGATTTAAAGGTTAGGAACCAGTGCCTGGAGTCTTGCGCAAAAGCTAATAGGATGTTAGGCTTCATAGCGCGTAATTTCGAATTTAAATCGAAGGATATTATATTGCCCCTTTACAAGTCCCTAGTCAGGCCTCATTTGGAATATGCCGTTCAGTTTTGGTGCCCGTACTTGCGTGAGGATATTGATAGGTTAGAAAGGGTTCAGCGTCGTGCCACGAAACTTATTCCGGCATTGCGCAATAAGCCTTATGAAGATAGGATTAAAGTGTTAGACTTGTATTCACTCGAAACTAGGAGATTAAGGGGGAGCTTATTGAAGTTTTCAAAATCGTTAATAACATCGATAACGTAAATTTTGACAAATTGTCACTTTCGATAATAGTAATACTCGCAATAACGGATTCAAGTTGCGTGGCAGACGTTTCATTACTAATATCGCTAAAAACTTCTTTACGTTTAAAGTAATTGATAAATGGAATAATCTTCCCGCGTCAGTCGTTCATTCTACCAGCGTTAATGTGTTTAAGAACCGTCTTGACAGACATTTTAAAAATATTAACGTTGTTTAAAATTAAAAAAAAAGTTAACAACAGGAGCTCTGGTGGTGGTGCTCGAGGATGAGTCTGTTGACGATGAATGCCAGCTTGTGACATGCCAGCGTGATGCCAGCAAAAAAAAAAAAAAAAAAAAAAAAATTAGACTAACACGAATGTAGATGTAGCTCATAGCGTAAACTAACCCACTTTTTGTTTAACTTTACCTACTTTTTTTTTTTTTCTTATCCTCCTTACTTTGCATGTCTCTAACTCTTTTCTTGCATGTTTGTAGTTTGCATGGTATGACAGTGAGTTAAGACTGTGTTTGCATGGTTTGTAAGCGTTCTTATTTTACTTCTTTTCATCTTTCACCCCTCTCCTATATTCTCCGACTATTTTTCTGACTTGTCGGCAGTGGCCGGCGGATGATGATGGTGAGACTTTTTCCCTCTTTTTCTGAATGAATGTTAACCCACGAATGATAGGTGTTGCTCCTTACTTAACCCCTTATTCTCCTCTCTTCTCTTAACCCCCTACTCTCTCCTTTCTCTCGGGCTAGCCTTAGAGTGGATCTTAGGGTCTTTGTTAGCCTTAGCTTCTGTAGATCTGTAGATCTGTAGAATGAACAATTCAGGCGGAATTAAAGCTAATGTTTTTTTTTAATTATTAAGGTGTTATAAATCAATATTTGCTTTCTTTTAAAGCCAAAATACGTTACTTTTCAACCAAGACACGTTCGAAACTTGTTTCAAAGATATGTACTTGGAGAATGTTGAAAATTGTTCCATTAAGTAAATTGGCTCCGAGAACATTTCGATGCAATTCCCAAAACTTATTCACTTCTATTGTTTATATCATAACTCTAAATACTAAGTTTATCGTTGCCTGCTAGAATCGTAATTTGTTTTTGGAATCAAATATACAAACTTATATTACCTTGGAAGTATTTGTGATTATAAAAATAATAATAAATTAAATATAATAAATAAATAAAAATAAATTAATAATAAATTTGTCACTCCTACTCCGGACGTCATTATTGTAAAGGTCTTTTTTAACAATAATTCCTATTGAAATTAAAGACGAGTAACTTCAGCTTCATTCTGGGAAATGGCGTCTATGGAGTACCAGTTTATAACTTAACGAATTCTTTTACATATAAACAACTGAGAGCCTTCAGTTTTCATCATAAATACAAATGAGAAAATGTGAAATATATCATATATAAGGAGTATACAAATGAAATTATACTTTCATAATATTAAAACTGTAATCCACCATGGCTTGTCAAATGAGTTCCCTTACTTTTGGGGCACTTGTCTCTCTCTCTCTCTATCTATCTATCTATCTATCTATCTATCTATCTAGCTAGCTATCTCTAATATATGATGGAAATTTAGATCACAGATTAAAAATAGCTTCCGATCTTAAGCTTGCACTACAGTGAGAAAGTGTCATTATATATCGGAAATGTATGAAAAGAGGCAAGTAAAAGTTTAGCTGGAGCTAGAGCGCTAATGCGAAGCAAGCAACCTAGGAATCGGAGCAGAGGTTGCTAAAGTTAGCTTGGAACCAGAGCTCTAAGTCTTTAATAGCTCTGGAACAAACCTGGAGACGTAGTTATAGTCACTGACCTCAGAGCACTGACAACGTTAATCAAAAATATGCTTTTAGGATGGAGGAGGGTGTTAATTAGCTGTATCTTATATTCTGCAGATAGGAATCTTCCAAATAAAAGGAAACACACGAGCTTCTTTGATCATCGAGAAATGATGAGTTACGAGAGAGGCTTTGTATCAATAAAAATTTAGATCGTTTTCAATCCTTCATCCCTTAATCTTAGTATAAGAAATGTCATAAGACACCTACAGTACTTTCGCCATTTCCACTTAATTAGAGTCATCAGGAGTTAAATAATGAAATGAATTGTTATATTAACTTAATTTCTAAAAACAGTTCAGAAACGTGTTGAATTAAACCGTGCTAAAGCAAGTAAACATTCATTGATATGGTTCCCATTGCCCGAATGTTATATAATAACTGAAAATCGTACCATAATTACATTTACAATATTTTTAAAGATTTTTTTTGTTAACGAGTGAGCTGAAATTCGCTCAAAATGAAGGACTCGTGTTTATAAAGGGAATATCCATAAACAAAGAGAATAATAACTTTATTTGCGATTGTTTAATATCCTTCGTAACAACTAAGATCATATGACGAAGAGGATCGACAGCTTTTCGCGCGATTCCAACCAGTACTCCACCGAGAAAGAAGAACCTTAATAGCTGAAATATGAAGTCCGACCCTAGATTTCACCCGAGGACCGTTAGATTAATAGCACGTAATCTATCACCATTTTAATCTTGGCTAGATCGTGCTGTCTAACATACGGCCCGCGGGCCAGAGTCGGGCCCGCCAAAGATTTGTATCAGGCCCGGCTGGCGAATACTGAAAATTCATTATCTAGTGTCGTATTTTACTTCAATAAAATTTAATTTTAAAATAAAATTTTATCTAAAATTTGCACACTGGCCCTCGGTGTGGGTCATTAATTGAAATATGGCCCTTTATGAAAAGAGATTGGACACCCCTGATTTAAATAATAATAAACAACTTGATTTATAAGTGACTGTTCAAAAATATAATAAAAAACAACTTTGGTCTCTTGAAATTTGTTCACACCGTTGCAAGTTAATTCATAAATAGGGTATATATAAATGTGTATATATATATACACACACAGTCACTACTCCTGTTCCTTATTATACATAGTTACGGACTGTGTACACGTGTAGATACATGCTTGCATATATAAACGTACGTAACTCGTGAAAAATTTGAAACTTGGGTTCTTTGTTTCGTATATAAAAATTAAATAAATTTTTAATAACATTAATAACACTTTAATTCCCACTCTAATTGCCATCCCCACTTTAATTCTTATTCCAATTCCCGTTCTAAGTTCCATTCCCAGTATTTATTATTTAATAACAATTATTATTTAATAACAATTACGAAAGAAATAATAAAGCAATGAAGGAAAATATAAAAATAAACGTAGAGGAAAGAAAGATAAGCGTAAAATTTAAAAGGACCCAACTCGATTGTCTAAACAAAAACAAAAAAAACAACAACAAAACAGAACGCCACAAAGGCAGACCAGCATGGCATATTAATTAAAAAACCTCCCCGGCAGTGAAGCACAAAAAATGTTTTGAATGGAGAAAGAGGCCACCTGGACCTCCCTGCATGAAGCGAGGTGTATAAAATTTTTAAAAATAGGATGTAATTTTAATTTAAAGACGGGTTTACAGGGTACATATATTCATTATCCACATTATCTTTTATTCAGTAATTTATTTATTTTAGCTAGGATTAGTATACTGGTATTTTAACTTTTTTCTTGTTTACACGTACCCCAGACTGTAATATTTGGTACAGAAGCTTAGTCGATTGTTTTATGTATTTTAAGCTTGTTTTTACATTTTTATGTCAGACTCTGAAGGCGAGTATCCGAGTGCTCTACCTTTCCTTGGTCAAACATCTTTCCATTTTTCTGCCAGCTCCTTTGTTCTTTGATTTAGTGACAACTAAAGTAATTTCGTTCAACCGCTATTTCGATTTGCGTTTAATGTTAGCCGCTTCATCACCCTTCCATTGGCAGTTCCTATTTTTGGAGGAAATTAACATTATGTTTGTATTAATCCATCTCCTGCAGAACGGCTACGAATATTAACAATCTATTTCGCTAAGGAGACCATCTCTAGTGACTTCAAACATATAACTGGAGCAAAACGGTTTATACATACGGCAGGACGAAATGCATAGAAAACTACTGCATATACAGGCTGCGTAAGGTGTCTGTGATGCATCAGTTGAGACCAATTTTAGAGTAATTTCCTTAAATTTTACAGAGAAGTCAAGAACATTCAGACGTTTCTCACCTTGAATAATTTTTAAAATTTGAAATAAAACCATGATGTTAGAGAAGGTATAGATTCTACCAGTAACGTTAATTACATCTTCAAGCTGCTCTAAAGGAGAACAATTTGTCATAGAGAGAGGATCGTACACAGTCCATCAGAAGATTTTAGTTCCCCTCCCTTGTCATTTTCATCTTAATATTTTCACTCGTGCCCGTGGGAAATTGGACCCACTTTTAAGATGAACTTGAGAGAGTAAATTCAATTAATTTCTTTCCTAGGGGCTTTGTAGGGCGTACTTTTTCTCTTCGGGCCCTAGGCCTATTTAAATTCCGATTGAGACCTAGTTCTCTTCATTAATTAATATAACACAATAAATCTAATTTAATATGTGAAATTTAAGAATAAATATTAAAACTTTGTTGTGTTTTATAATAACAGTGAAAGTCATAATTGTCGTTTAAAATTTGTGACAGAGACACACTCATTATTATAAGGTAAATAAGATCAGTGTAAAGGTAAAAACAGTGAAGGTCACTTGGCTACAGGAAGTAAAATTGGTTTGGAAAAACATCTTCGTGTCCGCGTTACCAGACGTGTATTAATATCGATACACCCACCAACGAGCGGGGCAATGATTGATCAGTTACACTAGTGATGTCACCCCAGGAAACGACGTCAACCCGCGAGAAACCTCGAACCCTTCATCATTTTTACTTCTGGTTGACATTATTTTTTTGAAGCCTGTGAGTAAAAATATAAGAAAATGAAGCCCTAAATTTAATTTCAAACACTATAGTACCTTAGAAAAGGTTTAAAATTAAAAAATAAGCAAAATAAACCATACTAAAGGGCCTCTAATGTATACTGATTAGAGATTTAGAGGGTCACCGGGGGCTATGCAGGAACCCCTCCCCTCCTCCCAGGCAGCAAGCCAGCCAGCCAGCCAATTAGCCGACGCCAGGTTCAAACTTGAGGGACCTCTAAAAATGATCCAAATCTAATGAAAGTTGGCGCAAACACGTCTTATATAAGCGAGAACAAGAATATAGCAAGAGAGAGTGAATTCAGTTTTTAACCCCTTTTTTTAATCACTCTAATATATATATATATATATATATATATATATATATATGCACACACACACACACACACACACACACACACACACACACACGATGAAATGTTCCTTTTTACGTGGAAACTCCGAGTCATTTAAAAATTTTGAATTTTCATTTTTGTTAATTAGGTTCTAAAAAGAGGTCACGAACACGTGGATTTAAAAAATTTTCTTCTCCGCAGAGTGATGAAAGAACAAAGTTTTTCAATAGGGCATAACGCCCCTTCAACAAAATCAAATTTTGGGTATTTAAGGAAAAAAAAAAATATATATATATATATATATACACGGTGAACCAAAAGTAGGTGGACAGTAGGTTGAATACGGTTTGTGTTATATTATATTATAACTATGGTGTTCATTATAACTATGGTTTTGTGTTATATTATATTAAATATTATAACTAAATTTATTTAAATTTTATTTTGTATTATAGTATACAAAAAAATTAAATATGTATTCTCAAAATAAACGTTATCATTTACTGTCCACCTACATTTGGTTCACCCTATATATATATATATATATATATATATATATATATATAGAGAGAGAGAGAGAGAGAGAGAGAGAGAGAGAGAGGGGTGGGTGGGAAATGAAAGAAAATGAAGGAAAAGAAATGAGAAAATGAATGTAGATAGAAAGATAGGTGCCCAGGCTAAACCAGGTTAGGTGCCTTGGGATAAAGAACAAACCTCTTTGATGTTTGAGGTCCAATCCAAGCACCTCGGACTTCTGACTCTACAGCACAGAACCCATAAAAAAAGGGGATAGCAAATGCCAACAACAGAACGCCGACACTTTCTCCATGAACGAGAGAAACCCTCTACCTTTATTAAATCCAGAAAAAAATACTAAGTGGGTCTCTTCTTACTCAACATTATTTCCATTTCATTCTTGGCCCAAGATTGAGAAATCAAAAAATGAGAATCTAAAAAAAAAAAAAGGTCAATTTTCAAATAGATTCATTCCCATTCTCACTGTAGATTTGTTTGTCATAGAAAATATCTCAAGGAACTGCAATTGCGTCACAATTTCATCTTGTTCTTCCCCAAGTCTGGACTTTTTACTTCCACCATTCCCATTTGCAGACCGCGGATGGGAATGACACTAGCGGGAAATAATCAAACACGAGAGGTTATAATAATAAAAATAATAATAATAATAATAATAATAATAATAATAAAAAGAAAAGTCTTTGACTGACAACTAAAAATATCTGTTTTTATATTAAATTATGACGCTTTCGGACTACATAAAATTTGAAAATATTTGATCAAGAAATAAATTTTCGGACTGACTTTCAGTACGTCTCCTCCTCCGCAGCTGCAAAATTTATGACTTTTTCGAATGGAAAAATTCCTCACCTGCTCCTTGTGTGTTATTTTATTTTGACAAATATAAATCTTTTTACTCATTTCAAGTTGTTTGATTATGCTTTCAACTTGCCACCATTTTATTTATCACGTTTCGCTTATAGTTTCTTTAGGCCTAAAATGTTTTATATATATATATATATATATATATATATATATATATATATATATATATATATATATATATATATATATATATATATATATATATATATATATATATACACATATAAATATATACACATATATACAGTATATACATATATGTGTATCGTTATCCTCAATTTGTTTGTCATAAGCTTGAAACGGATGAGGATAGTAGCTGATACGGTAGATAGTGTAGTTGAATTAGTTCTACAGATTCATGAAATTCGTCCAATGTGCAGGGTGTCCAAGAAGTCTGGACTCATAGGGAAAATAGACATTATATTTTTAAAGTGAAACAAATACATTGCTAATGTCAGTTTTACATGTTTCAGGAAAGAAAATACCCTAATGGTCAGTATACCAATCAAAAGGAGGTGGAACTGGTATTGGTACACGTTTCCGGAAAAAGCCAGAGGGAGGCGTGTTCGTGAAACAACTGACATGCCTCCCTCTGCCATTATATTTACTGTATAAACTGTTTCCACGATATATATATATATATATATATATAATATATATATATATTCTTGATAAATTTTATGAAGAAATGTAACAGCGTTTTATAAAATTTGGAACTGAATAAAAATTAAGTCTATTTTTCATGGCCGTCTCAGTGTGAGACTACTTTATGCGTGGTAGATTTCTGCATCATAAATGATCGCCTCCTTTCCACGAGCAAATATAATGATCGCAGCAACGAAATAGCTGCTCTATGATATAATGTAGAGCTTAACTCTCTATCCAAGTTTGCCATGATAAAATATATCACAAAGAGCGAGAGGGAAGTTTATCTTTCCTAAAAATGAGTTAGGGGTATCTAAACTCACGTTTAGACCGTTATTTACGTAATGTAACTATTTCCAAGAGTAAAATATGATTATCTTTCATATCAAATTTAGGATCACCTGAAGATCAGGGCCCCCAGCCTTCTTTAATCAGTTTTATAAGGCTAACTAACGAAAATATCACGACCTAACCTAACCATTCGTCAAGGGCGTACAGTTGACCTAACAATTGGTTAGGTTAGGTCGTGATATTTTCGTTAGTTAGCCTTATAAGGCTAACTAAAGAAGGCTGGGGGCCTTGATCTTCAGGTGATCCCAAATTTATTTTATTGTAGAATTTATGGGATCACCTGAAGATCAGGACCCCCAGCCTTCTTTCGTTAGCCTTATAAGGCTAACTAACGAAAATATCACGCCCTAACCTAACCAATCGTTAGGTCAACTGTACGCCCTTAACGATTGGTTAGGTTAGGTCGTGATATTTTCGTTAGTTAGCCTTATAAAGCTAACTAAAGAAGGCTGGGGGCCGTGATCTTCTGGTGATCCAATTTATGTCTGTACTTGGTGTACTGAGCCAAAACGTTTCCTTAATTTTGTAGTACACTCATTCCAGTAGAGTGGACGAGAGTCGACTTCACAGACTTGATCGTATCTCATGTTAAAAATGTTTGAAGGTAGAACTTAAGTTAATAACAATCAGTCACGCGGTTCAGAAACTGGCAAAGCGCTCAGGCCAAACTAATGCAACACATTTTACTAACTCCCGAATTATTATTACCAACACTATCGGAAATCAAACCCCTGACTTCGGTGTTCTTACTTCGCTTATAAGGGAAATGATATTACTATTATCCACTGAGCCAAGGGAGCTAGCTTAAAGTGAGTTATCAGGCAGCTTAAAGTAAGTTATCAGGCATGAATAGGACTGTCAATTATTAGTGAAATAAAGCGAATAGTGAATATTTAGTGAATAGTAAATATGTAATTTGTAATCGGTAACTCTGGAAGAAACTGTACATTCAATTACGAGACTTATTATACTTATTACAGTAACTTTTTTCACAAATCTTGATGAAATAATGAAACATTGGTGAAAATGGTAGAAAATTATGGGAACGTTGTTAAGGCTGTTGAAAGCGGTCTTCCCCTCGTATCCCCTCATAATGTGTCATATAAAAAGACAAAAAATAGTACATAATCTGACTATTATGACCTTTAAGGAAAGTTTCTTGGAAAAATATACACATAAATTATTGATAATTGTCACAGCACAGTTTTATTTTAGAACAGTCGTGTATGAAATAATGTAACTCGGTTTTTTGTAAAGTATTTGGCTAAAATCTATCCAGATTTTAGGAAAAAATTAAACGAATATTTGTATTTAATTACATTTTTATGATTTTTATTTTGTATCAAAATTCCATACAGCAAATTCGCAGGAGTCATTTGTATTCAGACGAGGCTTGTCTAACATACGGCCCGCGGGCCAGATTCCGGGCCACCAAAAATTTGTACAGGCTCGGCTGGCGGATACTGAAAATTCATTATCTAATGTCATATTTTATTTCAATAAAATTTAATTTTAAAATAAAATTTTATCTCAAATTTGCACACTGGCCCTGGGTGTGGGTCATTAATTGAAATGTAGCCCTTCATGAAAAAAGGTTGTGAACACCTATGATTTAGACCAGTGGTTCTTAACCTTTTTACTACCATGCCCCCTCTAGGAATTGGTCCTTCCCTCCACGCCCCCCTTCAATCAAAATAACATTCTCAATAACTTCTCAATATTAGCTCATGCTCTCGTTAAGAGAATAACAAATACAATTAGAGAAATTCCTGTTTCTAGGGGGGCGCGCCCCCCCGGTTAAGAACCACTGATTTAGACGGATGGATATTTCCTTTTAACGAATACCAAAACGTCCTCTAGTTTGAAAAGTTGTTGCTTAAATTAGAACTATTTCCGTCAAATTCTTATCTCAGTTCTTTTTAGTTTCTTATCTATTATATCTTTATATTTGGCTGTAAACTTTTACTTCTCTTCCGCTCCCTTCTTTAGTTCTGTTTCCATGAAATCAACTATTTATTATTATTATTATTATTATTATTATTATTATTATTATTACACGTTCTATGAAAAAGTTAAATTTTGGTAATGATTCATCGCTCTAATTAGGTTAATGGTGTAAAGTTGCATTTGAGCAACACAAAATAATGGCTTCACATTTAATTAAAGATTGAACATATTCGTTCGTTTCGTGTGGTTCGTAAGAGTCGCTGAGTTCAGCTTTAGTAATTATAAAGCTCCATTTCGGAGCTATTGAAGAATAGGGACCCCAGCCGTCTTTAGTTAGCTTTATAAGGCTAACTAACGAAAATATCATGACCTAACCTAACCACTTGTCAAGGGCGTACAGTTAACCTAACAATTGGTTAGGTTGGGTAGTGATATTTTCGTTAGTTAGCCTTATAAGCCTAACTAAAGAAGGCTGGTGTCCCTATTCTTCAATAGCTCCTAAATTTCTATCAAAATGACAATTCATTAATTGTTTAATTCCTTCATTAGTATTAGGAAATGTCCCCAAACTTAATCAAAATTATTACACTTAAGTACATGAAGTTTGGACACGGCAAATGAGTGTTATTCACATCAGAACATCTCTCTTTCTCTCACATACACACACGTTTTACACACGCTCCAAGATCATTCAAGGGCTGCCTTCGTAAATAATTTTGCTATCCTCTCATTTCATACATCCCTCGCGGATCGAGCTTCTTTCCCACTTTCGCGTATTCCTTCCTTCTCTCTTTAAACTTCATCTATTACCGAGTTCCATTTAAACTTTAGACCTCTCGGGAAGGGCAGATGTCTTCTATCACATAAAATCGACCTCTTTTTTCCTCTATGCTTTACAAACTCTTCTTTTATACTTCGTAACTTCCAAACATATTCAGAGTCATTCTGATGCATTTCGTGAAAGTTATCAGAAGAAGATGGAATGATCAGGTTGGAAACACAATCTTTTTTTCTTTTTCTTTTTTTAAAGACTATAATGCTTTGATTTATGACGATTGGATCCAATTTTTATTTCTCATTTTTTGTCTTTTGATATTTAAAGTTAATTAAAGTTTGATAAAGTCCTTTTTTAGGAGGTGAGATGAAGGGAGAAGAGAGATTTGATGTTATTCGGTAGATAGATATATTTTAATATATTTATATTGTTTCTCGTTATAATATTAAGTGAGTTTACTCTACCCAATTTGTTTAATAAGAGATAAAGGCTATATTTGTATCTCGATAGATTTTTAGTGTTAGAATATGCGTTAAATCTATCTACAATATTTATGTATCTGTTTAGCTATCTACGAGTATTTATCTATCTAACTATTTATCTCACTTACCTATCTATATCTATCCATTTATCTATCTGCTTACTTGCCTAAGTTATCCTTTATTATTTGGGTAGATACGGTATACATACGTTATACAGAAGGAAATTCAACCATTATTGCCTTTGCTACACTTTACATATCATGATGAAATATAACACTTTTTAAAAATATTACATAGTTAATTTTATTGTGTGGAAGGATGAACAGCTAGGTTTTGCTGCGCGCCGCTTGCCGTCACCGGGTCTCGATCCCGGGGCCGATGGCTTCGTAGTCAGAGACGCTAACCACTACACCACCATAGACTTTATACATATGTACAGTAGGGTGGATCGATTTTACATTTTTTTCGATTTCCATATTCTAATAGAGACAAAAACTTGCGCATGCATGAGAAAATAGCCTCTGCAAAATCTTAGCTTAATAGGTAATCATCTTCTGCCCCCGGCAGAGCGATGAAAATCATATTTTAGTACCTAGTCAAAAACGTATTTTCATATATTTCACTATGCATCAAAATTATTCCTAATAACTATAAAGTCGATGAAAAAGACCTCATATGATCGTTTTTCCAAGCGCTTTGTCCTACGTTAATATCTTTTGCCCCCGGCAACAACGTCAAATGTTGAAAAAATAGGTAATTTATATACATATTTTCAGATCGGCTCTTTGTCTTAAATAATGCATTTATATATTTCCCATAGCATTTATATCGTTGCTTAGGCATGAAATAACACACGCATATTGAAATATTTTAAAAATTATAAGAAAAATACGTTTTTGACTACTAAAATATGATTTTCATCGCTCTGCCGGGGGCAGAAGATGATTACCTATTAAGCTAAGATTTTGCAGAGGCTATTTTCTCATGCATGCGCAAGTTTTTGTCTCTATTAGAATATGGAAATCGAACAAAATAATGTAAAATCGATCCACCCTAAATTGTACAGTACAAGTGATACAGAAGAAAAATAGCATGAAACGTGTATGAAACTTGATTGGAGAAATACTGATAACGGTGATAACTTATCATCTTATCATAACCTCTTGGTATTTTATAACAGATTTTATATGTAGAAGATCTTGACATTACTTCTTAGTCGTGTTTTGCTCTTATTGCATGGTAAAGATTGAAGAATGAAATTGTACCCTTGTATCTTTGTATCATGTGAGTAATACATACGTACATATAAACTGAAGATTTTGGAAATCGCCATTTTTATCATTAATAGAAAATTATAATTTATTCTGTTTTTTTTACTTTAACTGTTATTATAATTTTTATTATATAATTATATCTTATAAGCGGTGGAACTCAGACTGCGGCGCACGGATCTGCATGAAGCCCTAAATCTTCCTTTCTTCGGCCTTGATACATCGGTCATTTGAAGTACAATTTCAGATAAAAAGCCAAACATAGGAATAATTGTTTTTACCAACACGAAATATATGTCATGGCTCCGAACTCTAAAGACTGAGGTTGTAGCTTTGTATCATTGTATCATTGTATCTTGTGAATAAACTAGAAATTTTGAAAATCATGATTTTCATCATTAATAATTTTTAATTTTTTGTAGTTTAGTTCATTATTATCACTTAAATATATTCTAATGCTTATACCATCTTGTAGCTTTGCGTTTGGTGAGTTGACCTTTATTGGAAGCTATGTATAATTTTCCAATACGTCATAGATATTCATTACTTGGTTATGCATTTGAGATTATTGAAATGTGGTTCAATTCTAAATATGTAAAATGTAAAATTTCAAAGTATATTTCTTTGTTCAGTACTTTTTAACTCTTTCAATCATTGGGTATACAATTGTGTAGCTAAAAAATTAACCATATTTAGTCTTGTGTAACCACGTATAATATAAAGACAAATTTCTTTTTTACTTTATATCATAATTTCTGAGTGAAAGTGTTAACAGTAATCCACAATGTCTAGTCACTCCAGAAAAATACTAACTGATTTTCGGTTTTTATCAGACTTATTTATCACTGATACAGTTATGTTTTTATTGCATAGATGGCCTGCCAATTCTTGGTTTATGTTTTACAGTTCCTGTTGTGAACAGTTTCTTTTCCCATCTCAACAGAGTCCCTTTTGGAGGAGCTGCACGATTGAATCGGTCCTGAAAGTCTGCACGAATATTTTTAATGGTTTTAACATGACGTGATCGCTCATGAACCCAGGTACTAGCCAGTATGCGTTGTTCAATCGTATAGTTGCTGCTATCACGCGTTTCAAATGGGTCTGAAAGAAAAACGAAAATCAGTTAGTATTTTACTGGGGTGACAAGATATTATGGACACCCTGTAGATTTGCATTTATAATACTTTGCATTTATCATATGTAAACCATTAGTTAAGTTGTTTTTTTTATGATTTTATATGTATGCAGCTATGGCCAAGTTTTACGTCACCCCAGAGTACATCAGAATGAGAGCGGTATTACTAGAAATTACCTATGAACATCATTTACATATTATGAACACCGATATGCAGTAACACTTATCAAGATTTGCGAGTTTGCCTCAAGAAGATTTGATGTAATACATTTAATAAGAAACTATGGAAATTAATATGTAATTTCTTTATTTTTACCACTTTCTAGCGAGTTACAAATACAAGGTGGTTTGGAAATTCAGTGGTGGAAGTAGATTTTATTTCTTACTTGACTGTGGTAAAACTCGTAAACTCGATGTTATGCTGATATATCATCTCAACTTCCCACCCTCTTCCACCCTTTTCATTTAATGAATAACTACTGAACGTTATAAATAGAGAAATAATTGATTTTAACTATTATAGTTACAGACTATAATAACTTAGTTCATTAATAATAGTTTATTTTAACTATTATAGTTACATTATAGTTAAAAGATGAGAGTGGAGACACCAATCGACTAGGGAAGTACTCCGAGAGGGATAATAGGCAGGAGACAGGGAGTGCTGAAACTCCCATTTCTCCCGTTACTGTCCTCCTTAGCTGCTCTTTTCCGTGTCTCATCTACCTTGTGAGCAGTCCAGCATGGTCTTAAACACGCTTCTCCCTCTATTCCTTACTACACATTCATGCATCTTGCACACTACATATTCTTTAAAACATACAAGGTATAGTTTTTAACATCTTCGGAGACCTTGATTTCGACTCTCTCCTTTTCCTTCTGTGGAAACGTTTTTGCGGCATTCGCCCTTGGCCCCTCATTCCTGCATAAAAAAAACTGTGCGCGCGATTTCCACTCTTTACCGGTACACCGTACCAGATGCTCATTTCTTTCCGGTTTGGCGTACCGAACCATACCGACCTACTTTCACCACCGTATGGAATTCAGTCTATCAAAGAATCATTACTCAAAAGTGGCAGGGTTCATTCGACTTTATTAAAGAAACGCAGAAAGTTCTGAAGTAATGCAAAACTTTTGGTCACAGCCATGATCCGCCAAAATGAAGTTCACATCCTGTGGGCGAACTATCGCATCGGTAGGCGAAGTTAATCATAAGTCTTACGCATAATTCTTTTACTGTTATAATCAGTTATGCATTTAATTTTAAAATTTTTAACAAATATGCAAAGTTTAAAAACCACTGAAAAGGGTTAAAAATTAAAAGGTACTCCCCCCCTCCACACACACACAACATTTCGAACCCCAAAATCGCGGGTGCTTCATAAGGTCTCTTTACAATCTGCTTTTAACATTCTTTGTTAAGAGACCTGGTGAGGAACTCGCGATTTCAAGGTTCGAAACGTTGTGACTTTATATATATATATATATCTGGGATGAATTTCACAATTAAATATGTGAAATGAATGAACGATGCAAACCCACAGGGAAAAAGAAAAAATACTTATTCCAAGGTCTTTCGTGTATTCAGAAGTACACCTCGTCAGGGAATGAAGGGAGAAGGCGAGATGACAAAAATATATACATATGTACAACGGGATAGAGAAATAAAATCATGTGCTAATCTTTTTTTATTTCTCTATTCCGTTGTACATGTGTATATATTTTCGTCATCTTGCCTTCTCCCTTCATTCCCTGACGAGGTGTACTTCTGAATACACGAAAGGCGTTGGAATAATTTTTCTTTTTCCCTGTGGGTTTGCATCATATATATATATATATATATATATAATATATATATATATACACATATATACACTGTATATATATATAATATATATATATATATATATATATATATATATATATATATATATATATATATACCACACCCTATAATTAAGAGCTGTTAAAAAGCTAGCATTATTAACACAAATTTGTTTAACATTAACTATGCATCGCTGATATGATCTGGTAAAAATTTACTTGGTTAATTTGTCATCTCTCCCCTCAACAAATTACCTATTTATTCAGCTTAATTAATTAAATTTTAATTAGTTTAATTCACTATTCAAATTTATAACACTTAATAATAAAATTAAATAAATATATATTTAAATATTTTATTAGTAAATAATTAATTGAGGAATTAATTATCACTATTTTTACATTATATTGGTCTACATATAAAATTCTTAACAAAATTCATAATGCAATCAATGGAATTATACACAATTAATGGAATTATACACAAGTAATAGAATTATACACAATTAATGGAATTATACACAAATAATAGAATTATACACAATTAATGGAATTATACAAAATTAATGGAATTATACACAATTAATATACTCGTATATTTATTACATAAAATCAATAATTTAACGATACTGCGAACAAAATTCATCTTTCATGTCATTTTTAGGTAATTTTTCTCTCCTATAAAATTATCTTCCATAACTGTAGACCTTTTGTGATATCTTACGAGTATATGTAATAATGATAGTCATAATGAATCATAATTACTGTATATGTTACATAATATAACTACGCACTTTGTTTTACATCATAATTAATCATTATATTTGTAGTACCAAATCGTAACTACCTATATATGAAGTGTTTTTATCGTGTAATTAATCCGAGAGCCCAGTAAAGCCTAAAGCTTAAGGGCCAAATTATACAGGAAAAATAAATATGTTCTGTGTGTGTGCGTGTGTATATATATATATATATATATATATATATATATATATATATATATATAATATATATATATGCGTGTGTGTATGTGTGTGCAGTACTTCTGGTCTTTGGAGGAGTACAAGGTAGTCGAATCACTGAAGGCAGTTGTAGAAGTATGCAGAAGACGCTGGAAACACTCCTGTGTTTGCCGAAGCTACAATATAATGAATGGAGGACAAAAACCTCCATTCATTATACTGTAGCTTCGGCAAAAGAACAGACTAGCAAATGAAAAATGTCATGCACGCAGGCTCTGACTAGTTGTACAGCCTGATATGGAGATGTGGGCGTTAATACACCAAAAACTTGATCGGATTAAGGTTATTTAGTTAAAAGTTAAATTTTAAAAAATAAATTCAGTAATTGATTTGCAACTGATGACTTCAGATTTTTCATGCAAGGAAATATATTCCGGAGACGTGTATTTAAAAACTTACGATAAGTAATTAAAAGAGGAGTCGTAATTCTTCGAAATTTATTCATCAAGGATAATACTGACAAGGTTGCTTTCCAGACACTGCCAGATGTCTGGCTTAATAGCAATTTGGCGTTCAATTTTATAGTAGAATATTTCATGGGAAATGGTTTTAACCTAATTAATTTCTTCTAAGAGTGATTAAATATTCTAAAAATACGCGAGTAAAAAGTGAACTTGAAAATAATTCTTAGTTTATTTACTTAACATACTTATGAGCCCGTCAAAATTGATCTTTGCAATTAATGTATGAGAAAATTATCTGTGGTTTTACATCATCAAAATACTGTAAATGGAGTTATTAAATTAACAAATAAGAGAATAAATAAAGAAATGGGTCATTATTATTATGTAAATAATCTTATAATAGCGTTATATTATACAGGGTGATTCAAAAGTCAGGTTACATAGGGCTTTTCTGTTTCTTTGCAGGTAAATGAGTTATGAGATGTTATCGAAGGAGGAGCGCATTGATGTGATATTCCTAGCTGGCTGCACAAGTGCATTGCCGTTAACGGTGGCCATATCGAACATGTGATGTGACTATTCCCCTGTATCATCATATAATACAGTATATCCCTATGTAACCTGACTTTTGAATCACCCTGTATGTTACATATTCGTTATTTCTTAATCTTTAAATGTATTATTAGCAAATACACAAAAACAATTGCATAGATACATTCTGATACACGTATAACGATGGAATATACATTTTGTTGTATTCGATTACATTCTATGATGAAGTCACGTTAATATTTTCTATAGAGTATACATAGATTTACATTATATGGATATACAACCATTTTGCAGACTCCGGCATGAAGTATTCTAATATTTCTTGATAAACGTGACTATTGACAGTTCTATGTACAAATGCGAGTCACCCCACAGCATTTGCATTCATGCAACCCCACACTAACATACTCGCCTCCTTTACGACATGGGATTTTGGTCACGAAAGCTGATGTTAACTGCGAAGCAAAAGAGAACACGACTATCCTGGTGCAAAGAAAGAGTTGCATGGACTCCAAACGAGTGCCAAAACGTGCTTCTTTTTTTTTTAAACGAATCAAAATTTTGTGTCATTTAGTGACATGTGTCCGCGAGTTTGGCGAAGAAAGTCTGAAATGTATCATGAAAGTTGCCTGAAGAGAACTGTCAAATTTATGACGTGTGTGTTAGTGCGGGTTTGCATGAATGCAAATGGTGTGGGATCACTTGCATTTGTAAAGAGAACTGTCACTAGTCATGTTTATCAATAAATTTTAGAATACTTCATGCTGGAGTCTGCAGAACAGCTGCATGGAGAGGAACCATTAATTTTTAACATGACCTGGTTCCAGTTCATGCTGCTCCTGCAACATCTACGTGGTTTGATGCTCATGAAATTGAAATACCATCATCGCCAGCTAATTCTCCCGATCTCAATCCGATAGAAATCTTTTGAATATTGCTAAGCAGAAGGTTCAAAAGCGTAAACCAGGAACACTTAGTGAACTGAAGAGGTGTTTGATGACAACCTGGCAATTGACAACTACAGAAGAATGCAGGAGGCTTGTCGACTCAATACTACGTCGATTGGAGGCTGTAATGAGGGCAAAGTGTGGCCCAACTAAATACTAAGATACAGAGTTAAAAAGTCTTTGATAAGGGTTTAATATATTGGCAGTACTCACTAAACATAATGAATTTAATCCATTTTTAGTAAAACTTGACAAGTTATTCTAATATTTTAGTATGTCGCTATGCATTAACTTTTCACTATTTAAGAAGGTTTACGATATATTTTATATTTTTTTAAACTGGCACACAGAAGTGTCTTTTTATCATAATGACGTCACAGACATTCGATATCCCTCATGAAGGTGTATAACTTAAAGGTTATGAGCACATTTGAGACACATTTGAGCCCATTTGAGAACATTTGAGGTCATAAGCATATTTGAGCACATTTGAGACATTTGAGCATATTTGAGAACATTTGAGGTCATGAGTATATTTGAAACTATTCTATTTTTTTGGTCCGGAGTTGTATGTACATCTTAAATACGTACACACCCACAATTCTTAGATTATCTTTGGTCACCTACAGACAATTAAACGTGTTAAGTACACTTATAATATATAGACAGATAAATAATGCATGGTAAACATAAGCTATATAAATATAATGTCTTATTTGAAGTAAGAATATAATAGAATTATGAATAGAATAGAATACAATGAATAGAATAAAAAAGAATAAACGTATTCAAACAAAATTGTGGAATTCTGTGGTGGACCCTTGTATCGTTTTCAGTCCAAGGGAGGCAAGTGACTGGAGGAAAATGACCCGACAAGTGCTTGTTCACTCATTACACTAATTACACGAGTACGCATATACTGCTATTTTTCATGTTTCGAATATGTGTGTGTGTGTGTGTGTGTGTAATTATACAGACATTCATATACGTGGCAAGGGTTTCATGTAACCAGCAATTCCTCATTTTTTTTATTAAAGAATGTTACTAAAAAGTTACAAAAGAAGCATTACGATTCTCGCTGAGCGTAAACTTTAATATTCATTTAATTTATTAATATCTGAAGAAACTTATTTAAATTTATTTAATTTATTTAATTTATTTACATTTGAGGAAACTTCGTAAAATATTTTATAGAATGAAAAAATTAGTCGCGTATCATCAACCGGTTTATTACGTTGACAGAAACGGTTCATTTTGGATCAGGATATTGTTGGCCGAAACAAACAAATTCGTTATCCCTCTTAATGTAAAGTTGTTCCCTCATTCAATTAAGTGTAAATATACGACGCTTTTGGATACCTAATTTGTTCACTAACTTAGTCTCATTTCAAAAACAGGCACCTACTTTCTTAGTTAATTGTCAAGGCTTTTATCTTTCTTCTTGGGCTGTATTTCTGAAATATACTTTCTCTGGTTGAAAATTAATTGCATTTCTCGTTCATAAATTAGACATTATGAACATCACACTGATGTTATTAAGAAATTATTAAAGTTATTAAGAACGACTTATGAAAACTTAAAAAAAACTGCTACATATGCTTTACAAGTTTTATCGATATATTTAGATAAGAGATAAGAGCAGTTTATCTAACTTTGTTCTCAATTTGTAAATGACTCAATTTCACTCAACCCTCATCGTAATGTTCTGAATGACACGAGATTATTTCAACAAGTCCAGTGCCGCGCAGAAAACATTTAAGGGGCAGGGGCTCAAGACCAAAGAAGGGCACCTCTTTGGGGGTTCGGAATAATTTCACAGCCAAGTGGTACATTGTGGTGTGTCTTGTCATACTAAGGCAGGATAAAAAAGTTTACTATATTCATATACATAAAAAAGTTACTGAAAAAAGGGCACATCTGAGTCATGGGGGAAAAATGGCAGGGGCTCAAGGCCCTGTGACCACCCCTTCTGCACGGTCCTGAACAAGTCAATATGTAACGAAATACTGCAATTGTGTTCCTGATCTGTTCATTATTCAAAGTTTTAAGGCAAATGAAACCTTGAGAATGACGTTTTAAGGTGCACGGAAAAAAAAACAAGAGTATTAATCTGATGTATTTATTGCTACATTTTATGAGATACACCTTATAAATGTTAAAAATATTCGCCTCGGTTTTATAATCCACAGCCTTGCTCTTTCCAAACAAGAGTCCACTGCCCATTGAATCATTTCGGGGTGTTCTCGTATGTAAGCTGCGGCATCCATAATCCGACACGAGAGTTCCTCTCTCGTTTGTGCTGTGGTCTTGTAGACCATCTCTTTCATAAGGCCCATAAAAAGAAATCTAACGGGGGTTAGAACCAACTGAAAGAAAAAACTGAGGATTAGTAGTGGTAACTTCGTTAACCTAAACTACCACCAGTGCTGCCATCTATCGAATTACACACAAGTAGAGATTTGTTGTTTGCACATCTTAAAACGTCCGTAGCTCCGCAACGGTTGGAAATAGCACCTATGTTGTATTAACTTTTTTACTCGATATCACCCCCTAAAGTATGGCAGACCGGTTGTGAAACACCCTGTATATGAACAGTATAAAATTTGAATACAGTAAACCCTCCTCCAACGCGGGGGTTGGGTTCCTCGAGAACGGCACGTTAGGTAAATCCGCGTTGGACAAACTTAATATATTATGGGATAAATGGGGATACGTGAACGCGGCCGCGTAAAGTCTCCCATTAATACTTAGATACGTAGATTTTTTATTCACACATAAATGAATTTCCTTACCTATATTGTATATGAAATAAGAACATAATAAAATCATAAACGTAATGATATTTACATATGATAAATAAAAATATATTAAATGAAAATAGTACGCATCTTTTCTTCACTCTTCCGGATGGTGCGTTTGGTAGACTCATTCATGTGATACTCGCGGCCAAGTGATGTTATGCTCATACCACCACGCAACTTATCTAGTCTAGAATCTTTATGTTTTCGGCTAATGTCATAACCTTACGACTTTTCTTCTCTTCACTATTACTTGCAGATGGTTTACGTTTTGGTGCTATACTACTGTCTAAGAGTAATAGCAAAACGACGGCAAAATACGACAAAAACAATCCAACACAACTTCACTGAACTTAACGCGGTAGCGGGACTGAGACAAAGGGTGATGCGAGGGGTGACGCGAGAGGGAGGGAGATGCGGGAGTGTTGGAGAGTGTAGGAGTAAACACTAGAGCGCGCATTGGCACGCGTACAGTACTACTGTATTAGAGCGTGTTTGGTGGACCGTGTATAATCAAATTTTCCGCTTTCGGCAAATAATTGTTCGCACTTATTTTTCCGTGTATAAGCAAATTCGCGCTGGACAAACACGCATTGGACGAGGGTTTACCGTACTATAAACTCAAAATATTTTAACAAATTACAATTTACATTTGACAAAACAAACGATTTTCACAATTGGCATTCGCAAAATGGTTTTCAGTTCTTTGATGTTGACGGTTCTTTAAATTCTGACATTCGTTAATTGAAACTGTCAGTAGCAGATTATTTTAGATCCTGTATTATTGACAATCTGAATACATTTTTTGAATGATATTATCAATGAACGAACATTTAAAAGTTATTGTAACAGACCCACTCACTCATATAACCGCAAAAGCTGACAAGTATTGTTTTAAAGTCAACGAACAAAAGAGTTAATCCTAAACGACATTGGGATACTTTCAAGGTTTTAGTTAACGCCAAAAAGGAAAAGACAAATCCTGTATTTTCGCTATCACAGGACGGGGATTTCTACTGTAACCCCCAAAATATGGTTAATTTATTAAATAATTTATTTTTAAAAATAGGAGGAAACACGGCAGTAACCATTCCAGATTCAGACAGTCACTACCAAAAATATATGCCACAAACCACGCCAAATACATTCTTCTTTGAACCAATTCTGCCAAACGAAATCTCAGCCATATTGAAAAACTTAAAAAATTAAGATGAAGCTATCACTTTAATTCCAGTAAAAATCTATAAACTAATATCAGATGATACAGGAACTCCACTCACAAGAATGAGTCAACAGGGCAATGTGTGTTCCATGATTACCAGCAGATATGCAGATAGCCAGGATTTGTCCAGTATTCAAATCAGACAGCCCTCCAATTAATGGCCAATTTCCATATTACCAACTTTAAGTAAAGTATTTGAAAAAACTGTATGCAATAGATTAATCAAATTCCAGCCAAATACATCTTAGCAAAAACGCAATTTGGATTTAGAAAAGGTCATACCACAGAAGTCGCTATCAACGTACTATTAGAAAATATCTATAAAAACCTAAACTATAAAAAACACAATCTTAGTTGTCCTCGACCTGTCGAAAGGTTTTGATACGCTCTCATATGGTATCTTACTAGATTAATTAAACACATATGGCATAAGGGGAAATATGCTAAATTGGTTTAAGTCTAATCGTCACTAGTATGTTAAAGTAAATTACATTTCATCAGAATATGTTGTATTGGAAAGTGGAGTTCCGGAAGGATCTATCCTTGGACCTTTACTTTTCTTTATGCATGTAAATGATTTTTATTGATCAACAACATTAAACTGTATTCAGTATGCAGGTGATACAACACTCGCTTCTATAAGCCACGATATCAACTCCCTAGTAAATGAAATGAACAGACAATTAGAACATGTCTATAAATGGATGTGTAGAAATAAGCTCTTACTGAATTTGACAAAATCATTACATACGATTGCAACTAAAAAACCTGTGACATCGTACACTCTGTTAATAACTGGGAACATTTCTCTTGCAAAAGCAAATGAAGTTAAAGTTCTTGGTATCAAGTTAGATGACAAATTAAATTTCAAAAGCCACATACAGCATCAAATCGAAGATATCTAGATTTCTGTACATAATATTCAAACTCAAACAACACTTCCCCAAGATACTCTCCTTACATTGTATTGCTCATACATTCATCCACACTTACAGTATGGAATTACAGTATGGGGTAGTACAAAGAATTACTCGTATATAAGCTAACCGCTAGAACAGTGGTCCGCAATCTTAACGTAAATAAATAAATTAAATAAAGGTATAATAAGAAACTCTCCTCTGCGTCTAAACTATGTAGTGACTAATAGTTCAGATCCCACTTAAAGCTCTAGGTCCCCTGCGTCATATGACTTTAAATGTTGCGAATGAGGTTTAACATCTTTAATTTAAATGTATGTATATACATCGCCAGGTTATTTTTCATGGTTCTTTCTGTGAAAATTACGTGATTATATCATAACACCAACCTCACTTTCGATTCTATAAAGCATTCTGATTTCTGCTTCAGGCTCTTCCGTATATTCTACATTAGGTTACGCAAACTGACCTGAAGGTATAATCGAGTTTCGCAGGACAACATGCAAAGCCAGAGTAATTGAAAGTTATGAAGAAGGTGAAGATTTTTTCAACGTGCAAGTACCTTCAACGACCTACAAACTAATTCAAAATTTCCAACGAACTCGCGAAATTGGCGCATTCCATGGTGGTGGCCAAATCAAAGGGTAGATAATGAAACTATCGACCTGATGGTGATGCTTATAGAAGTAGGCCCACATATTACAATTGAGGAAGTTAATCAAATACGAGAGATGTGCCCACGAAAACCCTATTTCTCTATGTCCAAGATACGTAGGCACTTGAAGGTGAAAAAGGTAGGCAGTACACTAGTACAGTGAAATTCAGAACCTTTCAAAGCAGCCACAATTACTTACGCTCAATGGATGTAAGAGGATGGACTTTATGAGGAAAGGTTATTAATGAGACTGGCTTTAATCTGTACACCAAAGGTGCATAAGAACACTCACGACATGTTGATCTATTAGTTAGTGAAGAGCGTGGCCGCAGATTTGCAATCATCGCTGCTATTGCGGACCAAGTAAGATTGCTTTACCATAAAGTACATACTATTGGGGTTACCAAACATATCTGATATTATAGCGTCACTTGAAGGGACTTGTGGGAATAGAAAGCTGTCTTTAATTTGGATAACGGACCCTGCAAATAGGCCTCCAAGAGAACTGCCACTGTATTCTCACTTCTTAGACCCCATTAAAATTTACTTCTGATATTTAAAAGTCACCTCAAACACCGATTCAACACAAGTGCTGAAAGGTCAAGTGTGCTGGTCTACTAATAATAATCAGTCAGGATTGCCAAAAATTGACACAGCGCTCAAGCCAGCTAATGTGGCTTATTGTTCTAACTACTGTATTATTACAAACAGAATCATCGGGATTCGAACCCTCGACTTCAGTGTCTTAATGTTTTGTATGAAAAATAATAAAATAAACCTTTTATTTCCAATAATATGCAATTTTTCTCTTAAAAATATTTTTTTAGGATGAAAAAATTATTTGCTGAAAATACTTTTTTTTAAATAAATAATATTTTTACTCCAAAATGGCATTTTGCATATTATAACTTAAATATATGAATTTAAGCAAACAAACACTTTTTTGTGCTCTTTGTATCTGAGGTCAATTGCTATTTATTTTCAAAGGTTTATTTGTCAACCCTTTCATGTTTGAATTATTAAATTTTTATTTTCAAGCCAAAATAACCTCTAATATTCAGATCGTAAGACTCAGAATCGATTGTCAAGTTCATGTTGCCATAAGGCAACGGTCGGCGTTAAATGGTTAATATTTGTTACATCATTTATTAAGTAAAGTGTTATAGGTTAAATGCAACGTAAACTTTGCCAGTGCTTTCTTCGTCTTTTCAACGACAAATGCTCAGAATTAGTACAAAGTCAATCAATTTTGTACATTATCTAAAATCACTTTGAGTTTCATTTAATTTCAAACGAATCTCGTCACTTTGGAATGCTATTTGTCAAAGTTAACTAAAACTGCAAATGATTGTTCAAATTCATTTCGTCGCTTATATCTTGAAAGGCCCTAGCTCGAACATTTAAAAAAAAAGTTTTTATCGAAAGACTGGTTTGTTTTCGTGTTCTGCACCTTGTCTCAAAAGGGCCTAGCTCTCCTCCAATCAGAAAGCATTTTTAGCATTGAGACGAATTTGAAAAAAATATATAAATACTGTATATAGAACAACGAAGCAGTTTTTCTTGTTTCCTCAACAATTGATTTTTTGCGAGCTAAAGCCTTTCAAGATATAACCGACGATTTGCAAGTTGATGTATAGTATATACGATTCTCTACAATACACTTATTCATGGTAGGAGCAGCCCATGTATCACTGTTTAGTATGCAAAGCATTGTTCCCAGACTTTTCAATAGTGGAGTCTACTTTTTGTTCAGTACTGTATATATAATTGTGTGTGTGTGTGTGTGTGTGTGTGTGTGTGTGTTGTGTGAAATTACTTTTAACAATTTTAACTTACTCTAATTATGTTATTAAACATATATAAACTTTATTATTTATCGTCACGATAGATCTAGTTTGACAAGAGACTTGCTGGCGACACGTCATTATTTCGCGGTCGACGTCTTGTGCACCTCCTATTTAGAGGGTCATTAGAACAGTATGATAGGAGTGGGTACACGCTCCAAATGGACTCTTGAAATTATGTGATTCACGCAATGAAATGGTATTCTGAGAATTTTACTTTTACGTAAGAAATAGTGAGGTACTTTAAATTTACCAAGAACTGTACATTTATATTATATATTTATAACATTGTTTATTACCTCAGTAAAAGTAGTGTACAGCTTTAGGAATAATTTCAACGTAAACTTAGTTTAGACGATGCATAACTTTTAATGAGGGGTGTCATGACTAAAAGGTTTGATGTCGACGTCGAAAAATATTTTACATTCAGAAATGCAGACAGAACTCGCGGTAATGGCCCGAAATTAGCCGGTAAACAGTTTAATTCTAATGAAACTAAACATTTCTTCTTCAGTCGTACGGTTAATTTGTAGAATGGACTGCCAGCCAGCGTAGTTTAAAATAATTCGGTTGAGTCCTTTATAAAGAGCCAAGATGCTTATCTTGCCTTAAAAACCCTCCGCTAGAAATATTTGTTAGCGCCTAAAAGTATTATAGAAATTTCACTCAGATTCTCTCCTATTTGCTTCAAAATTTTCACTTAATCTCTAAATTTCTCTCCTTTTTAAGGTTTGATTTAAAATTTTTCCTTGTCTTTAAATTTTTTTCCATCTTTTAACCTTCCTTCTTAAACAGACAGTCTCGGAGGGACCAGACGGTCTGTTGCTGTTTGATGTCCTTTGTATTCATTTCATATTCCTTTGTGGAATGGGAAAGTTGAGAGCGAGAATATCAAAGGTAAAATTTTCAATTCAGTTTATTTCCGATTCGTGCCATTCCCATTCTCATCCACGGCTTTCCCACTTTGGTCCAAGTTAGATTAACTTGGGTTTGTTTAGGTTTTTTTTTTATGGAGAAAGGAGGGGCCAAGGGCAGGTGCCCGCAAAAATGCCCACGTTTATAAGAAAAAGAGAGCCAAAATCAGTCTCGAAGGTTCACAATGCTATTTTTTTTATAAATTTTTTAAAAGATTTGTAGTGTGTAAAATGCATGTATGTGTAGGGAAGAATATAGCGAGAAGTGTGTGTGTGTGTGTGAGAGAGCTTGCTGGACTGCTCACACGGTAGATGAGACAGAAAAAGAGCAGCTGAAGAGGACAGTGACAGAAGAAACGGGAGTTCCAGCATTCCCTGTCTCCTGCCAAACATCCACCCCGGAATACAATACGTTAGGTAAATGGTTAGGTTTGGTTATTTTAGGCCAGTGGTACTCATTGGGCGGCTCGCGAGCCAAATATATATAGCGCATTTGGCTCGTGAGCCGCGCAATGAGTACCACTGGCGTATTCCGTGTGCTTTAACTTTCGCAATTAATCTTCTATACCAGTGGTACTCATTGCGCGGCTCGCGAGCCAAATGAGCTATATACAGGGTGGGCGGAAAGTAGCTCCCTATTTTGGATTGGTAAAAAAATACGTATATTATCCATTTATTTCAGAAGAAATAATATGAAAAGGTAGGCATACATGGTAGGTTTTCTCTAAAGTTCAATGTGGGCTCCAACTCTTTCCACCAGCTTCTGGAGCCGCCCAGGAATGGCGTCCACTGACTTTAGCAGGAACTCCGGCGGGATGGAGGACATGACTTCCCGAATTCGGTCCTCCAGTTCTTCCAATGTCCTCGGTTTGGTGCGGTAGACTTCTTCCTTTACCCACCCCCAAAGAAAGAAGTCGCACGGTTACCGCTGAAAAACGGCAGAATCGGTTCAGTGTAACGGTGTGGTGTGGTATGACCTCAGATCAGGTTGTGGGCCCGTTCCTTCTGCGCAACACCATGAATGCTGAGCGGTACCTTGCTATGTTGCGAAACGAGGTCTGGCCGGTTGTCAGCACATGGGAGAACATCGACGATCTGATATTTATGCAAGATGGCGCCCCTCCGCACTTCGCTCTTGTTGTCCGTGAGTGGCTGGATGCCCACTTCCCTGGGCGTTGGATGGGTCGTCGTGGTCCACATCAATGGCCAGCCAGGAGCCCCGACTTGACACCGTGCGACTTCTTTCTTTGGGGGTGGGTAAAGGAAGAAGTCTACCGCACCAAACCGAGGACATTGGAAGAACTGGAGGACCGAATTCGGGAAGTCATGTCCTCCATCCCGCCGGAGTTCCTGCTAAAGTCAGTGGACGCCATTCCTGGGCGGCTCCAGAAGCTGGTGGAAAGAGTTGGAGCCCACATTGAATTTTAGAGAAAACCTACCATGTATGCCTACCTTTTCATATTATTTCTTCTGAAATAAATGGATAATATACGTATTTTTTTACCAATCCAAAATAGGGAGCTACTTTCCGCCCACCCTGTATATTTGGCTCACGAGTCGCCCAATGAGTACCACTGGTTTAGGCTAATGTTAGGTTAGATTAGGTTAGGAAATATTAACCATTCCCATTTGGTGCCTTTTCTGTGATTGGGATTGGAGTAACATTGTTTCTCAGATCAAGAAACACTTCTCAAATGCAGACTTTTTACTATGTAAATTTTCATTTGCGGACCACGGACAGGAATATGAATGACATAGAGTGGAAAGCAATCTTTCTGAGAAATTATAACTTTTCTTTGAACAGGCCTATTCTTCTTAAATAAGTTGGAGCATTTTCAGGGTGAATATGTGTAGTTAAGCAAAATTTTTACTCGTATCATCCCACTCACTGCCATTCTCATTTCATTCCGCGCCCAAAAGTGGGAAAGCTGAAAGTGACAATCTCAAAGGAAGCGATTTCTCAAATCGATTGATTCCTATTTCATGCCATCCTCATTCTCATCCACGGGTTTCCCACTTTGATTTATGTTAGGTTAATTTAGTTTGGTCAAAGAGAGGTTAGGCTAATATTAAGTTAGTTTAGGCTAAGTTCGGTTACGAAATATTAGTCACTCTCATTTCGCGCACTTACTACGAGTGAGAATTTGGGTGACATTCTTTCTCAAATGAAGAAACATCGTCTCACCCACGACCAAAATTCAAATTCGAATTTTTCCTTTTGTGCATTTTAGACTATAGCGTTTATGATAGAGATGCTTGTCCTGCCATACTCTTCTGATATAAGGATCTCGATCACCACATTAATGAGAATTCCGTACGTACAAAAAAAAAAATTGCAGATTTGAATCAAATGTAAACAAAGTTTGAGTGCATGAGTATAATTATAATATTTACAAATAAAATTATGGTAAAATTTAAGATTCACGACAATGAATTTTTTTAGTTCAAAACCTCGCCCCTTAACCTTAAGCCAACTTAAAATAGCTTAAAAAGCTGCTGAGATTGGTTATTCCAAATGTCACATGACATTTGGAAAGCCATGGGGTTTTGAACTCTGAAAAAAACGCATTGTCGTGAATTTGATATTTAGCCAAAAGTATTTTCAGTGCATGTAAAATAGACTTAATTTTTATAAAAAGCTTCCATGAGTGTATTTAAAAAATTAAAAATAACGTTTTGTTCTGAGCATATATGCGTTTATTGTAATAAGTATGTATTCGCATACCACTTTTGTTATTTTGGAAACATCTTCCTTCGATTAATGAGCGTCTCTCGTAAAGCGGAGGGTCGAGTAATGAGCCCCGCCTATTGTGGGTCTGAACTCATCCACGCCATTTGTTGACGCACGGCGGAGTCGTGTAACTAACAATAGACGGTGCAGGTACACTTAACCATTACCTTTTAAGAAGCATAATTTGGCTTAAATCTTTTATATGTTCATTTTAATACGACAATAATTAATTAGAGGGTGAGACATTTTTGGACATTTCAAAATGTTGTAAATTTTGTATGTTTCATATTTCGATTGTAAAGTTTGCGAAGTGAAGAAAATAAGGTCGAGAGTTCGAATCCCGATAAAGCTGGCAATAATAATAATACAAGAGTTAGAGCAGTGGGTCGAATTAGTAGGCCTGAGCACTCTACCAGTTTCTGGCCCTCCTGACTGATTATTAACTGTAAAGTTTCTACAAAATGAACAGTATTTTTAACTCTTAGTATGAAGAATAAGTTGAGATTCAATGTCCAAAGAAGATAACATTTTAAAAACTTGGAATGGTTAAAACTGCCAATGTTCACCATTTTCTTATTTTCAATCCATATCACTGCTATTTATATTTATTATCAAACAGTGAAATTGTGCTTGAGAGTATTTCCAAATTTTTGGTAGCGTGGCCTTGAAAACCCGCAGGCACTTTCAAAGGTGATACTATGCTCTTGGAGGTCATTTATACTTTAGTCCATAGTGAACTCGTGCCTTTATTTTTTACTTACACTACCAGTAAAGGCTTAATAAGCTTACCAGAACTAACGTAGGATTAAATCCAAGTCCACGATAATTTTGATGGCACAATCCTAATAATTAGCAGAAAAATAGGTTCTTTTGCATTATCCTCCCAACACTAATTTTTTTATATAATGTTGGTTTGGTTTTGGTTATGGTACTTTATTTTCCTTCCATTATAAAAAAAATTAGTGTTGGGATTAGGTTAGGTTAGGTTTGGTTAGGTTAAAAACAGCCCGCCGCAGGCGTTAGCCGTAGTTAGCCGGCTTCAAGTTAGGTTAGGTTAGGTTAGGTTAGGTTAAGAATATTTATTCATATAACTAATGATGTAATTTCAAAAAATTAAACGTGTTTTGCTAACGTACTTTATTTTCCTTCCATTATATAAAAAAAATTAGTGTTGGGAGGATAATGCAAAAGTACCGAAAAATAACACCATCCTTACACTTTGGGCTACGTTACATGTTATATTAAATGAAAGTTTGATACTTCTAAGAAGCTGATATTAATAAGTCCACCATAATCATTGCTTCAGGAAGTATAAAGGTTGCATTGTAGCCACTGTCGTAACACCGCTTCCCGTCGATCAGCGATGTTAAGCGACAATGGATCTGATAGTGGTTGGATGGGAGACCGTCCTCTGCGTGCAGGTTATGCAGCGACCCGTTGTTCGGATCTAACGTAAAGCTGTAGGTCCCCTCCATCATATAGCCATAGATGTTGCAAAGGAGGTTAAAGAATCCAATAAAAAAAATATAAATTATCATCATGTGGTGGTGTAGTGGTTAGTGTCGCTGACTACGAATCCATCGGCCCCGGGAGAGCGGGTGACGGCAGGCGACGCGCAGCAAAACCCAGCTGTTCACCTTTCCACACAATAAAGACAGTGTTTGGTAGATAAATGGGTACCCTGGGGAGTAGCCTAGTGGTTAAGACGCTGGTCTACTGGTGGGGCGTGGTTCGGATTCCACGTTAAACTGTAGGTCTAAGGTGGAGTGACAAGCTTGACCTTTGTCAGAATGAACAATTCGGGCGGAAGCAAACCAAAGGTTACTAAAGGTATGTTTTTAAAGCTGTATACCGAATAATCGTATTGACTAATCTCTCGAATTTTGATTGGTTCAATTGAAAAGTTTTCTGTATAAAGATAAGATACGATAACATCTCAGAGAGAGAGAGAGAAAGGGATGCATTACACTAGAAATAAAACTCTCTCTGCAGCTGTTGCTCATTTTAGTGGAAATGAACCAATAAAACGAATATAAAATTGAAGAAACATATAACACTATTTGGTGACAGAATAATGTGTGTGTATATATATATATATATATATACTGTGTGTGTGTATATATATACTTACCTTATGAACCTTATGTTGTTTCGTGTGTTGGTCTCTCTTCACACGGAGGTCAAGCTGGTGGCCCCGCCTCTAGGTCTGGCCTGGTGGAGGAGCGAGTTACTTTCTTGCGCTCTCCACCGTACATAGCCAGGCACGCCCGGCTCATCTGGTACTGTCCTGAGCCAGGCATCCAGTCTTTTCTTGAAGACTTCAACTTTGACCCCCGTTACGTTTCTGAGGTCCTTAGGAAGCTGGTTGAAAAGTCTTGGCCCCCTGACAACCAAGCTATTTTCCTTCAGGGTTGAGGAGGTCCCTTGTCGTGCTTTTAATTTGGGAACACTACACATTCTGCCTTTCCTATTTTCCAGTGTTGTTTGAATGGTAATTGGGTTTAGTTTTAGGTTTGGTACCAGTTTTTCGATCATTTTCCATATGTAGATTATGATGTACCTCTCTCTTCTTCTTTCCAGTGAGTACAGATTTAGTTTACGTAGTCTTTCCCAGTAGTTGAGTTCTTTGCAGCCATCAATCTTGGCTGTGAAATGCCTTTGCGTTTCTTCTAGTTTATTAGTTTCTTCCTTTTTATATGGGGACGTCAAAACTGAGCAGTATTCAAGTTTTGGTATAATCAGTGTTTTTAGCAGGGGAATCATTACTGTCCTGTCCCTTCTCTTGAACGTTCTTAGAACCTGTCCGGCGGCTCTTTTTGCTTTATTTATCGCTATCTGATTTTGTTTTCGAATTTCGCATCATCTGTCATTATTATCCCGAGATCAATCGCTTTCATGCTTCTCTGAATTTCCTGTCTATCTGGAGCATAATATGCAGTCTGTTTAAGTTCTTCTTTTCTACCATATCTCAAGAGTTGAAATTTCTCGGCGTTGAATGACATGTTGTCTTCTGACCATTTGTATATTTTGTTCGTGTCCCTCTGCAAGGCCTCCATGTCATGTACATCGCTGATTTTTCTGCTGATCTTTGTATCGTCAGTATATACATATATACTGTGTGTGTGTGTGTGTGTGTGTATATATATATATATATATATATATATATATATATATATATATATATATACATATATATATACACATATATATACATACTGTATAGGAGGAGATTGTAGACACCAATCAACCAGGGAAGTACCCCGGAGGGGACGTTAGGCAGGAGGACAGGGATTGCTGGAACTCCCGTTTCTCCTGTCACTGTCACTGTCCACCTTAGCTAATCTTTTTTCCGTGTCTCATCTACCCTGTGAGCAGTCCAGCATGCACTCAAACACACCGTTCTCCATCTATCCTCACTACACATACATGCATCTTACACTCTACAGATTCTTTTCAAATTAAAACAAAAGTTGACTAAGAGTAGCATTTTTTGTTTCTGGCTCGCTTCTTCTCTTTCTATATGAAAGGGGAGTGTTTCTGTAACTGGAGAGGTATTAAGGGTTAAGCTCAGGAATTGTTGTCGGTTTCTCACGAATCGAGGGCACCACGCACGCCCAGTGACATTCTTTTGTCTGTGATTACAGTACATACTGTACTATATTGGAACAATGTTTCAACGCATCCACTCTAAAGGTGAATCTACTCAGAAGAGAACCAGGAAAAGTTTTTCCCCTGAGACTTGGAGCGACTTGGAATGTTGATACACTCTTTCCATAAGAAGATAAGTTCACTTAACGCGAATTCTCATAACGCGGAGTTCTCTGAGGACGTAATCCTGCTTAAAGCGAGGGTCTACTCAGTAGACCTTCTACTGTAAACCCTATTTGACATTCTAATGTTAAAAGGAAGTTAATAGGTAAAATTCCTCTTTTTCTTCTTCTTCTTCTTCCTGGAAGAACTGAGTTGGATCTGAATACTTCTCTTCCATTACTTGTACACTTATTTCTCTTCGTTTCGTCTCTCTTCCCCGTTCTTCTTTCCTCTAATTTTCTCTTCTCTTTCGTTCGTGATTGCGTCATCCGAAGAGCAAAAGTCTCTCTTTCCAACCCACACGTGAACGTTCCAAAATTGAATCTTAAAAGCAGAGAACAATGACGATCCCGCTGGCTTTAATATTTCTATTTTACTCGACCATTCTCTACATTCTAAAGAGTTTATGGCGTTACAGCCTTCCTCAATGATCCTTCATGCTTGAAGGACGTAAAACGGATCAACAAACCAACCAACCTTTACATTAGTTCTCTTTTCTGTTTCACTTTATTTCAGGTTCAGATAATATTAAGCTTCCATTTTTTTTTGGGGGGGGGGCATATTGTGTAAATTCTGTTAAAAAGTTTTTCTAATTTAAAATTATATTACTTTCAATTTTCTATGCAAAATAGCAGACTCAGCTCGAGTATCTCTCTCTCTCTCTCTCTCTCTCTCTCTCTCTATTTATATATATATATATATATATATATAATATATATATATATATATAATATATATATATATATAAGGTGATTCAAAAAAATGTTAACACTTATATGGAGTTTTATTTTTTATTTCCAATTTATTTGTTAACATTTTTTGCAATGCAAACAATGCTTCATATAGTCTCTATTTGCTGTCCACGGATATCTATGAATGTATGAAAGCGGTCAAACGTTGTTTCCAGAGCCCCAAAGGCACATTTCTGGTGGTATTAATTGGATGACATCTGTAATTCTTTCCCATATAAGTGTTAATATTTTTGGATCACCCTGTATTGCGTGCATTTTGTTTACAGGGATTATTTCAGAATTTAGTTACAAATATAATACATATCCTGTTAATTGGTGGTCATGCAGGTGCTTGAAAGCTTCGTACGATTTCGTTAAATATACTGTTTATTTTATGCAGGAAGGAAGGCCCAGAAGGAAGAAGAGTGCCAAATTCAAGATCCAGGGTTTTCGAGTTGCCTGGACACTCTGCATTTGAAAGATTGGAGGTCATAGACAGGGGGAAAGATGGATTGAGGAAGATTGTTCCAGAGTTGACCGGTTGAGTAGATGAAAGATTGAAAATATCGATTAGCCCTTGCGTTAGAGAGTTGGACAGAAAAGGAATGAGAAAGTGTAGAAAGTCTGAAGCTGAGTGCTCTCCTTAAAGGAGGAGGTATGCAGTTAGAGAATTCAGAAGAGCAGTATCCGTTATAATAGTGATAGTAAAGAGAGAGTGAGGCAACAGTGCGGCGAAGAGAGAAGGATTGAAGACAGTGAGTAAGAGGCGGAGAATTGATGAGACAAAAAACCTTCGATTAACCGGGTCAAGTTGAGCTGTGTGGGTTGAGCCACTCCACACAGGAGAAGCGTACTCCATACAGGTACGGAGGAGACTCCTGTACAGAAACAGCAGTTGGGTAGGGGTGAAGAAACTGTGGAGCCGGTACAACACACCTAACCTCTTAGAAGCTGTTTTGGAAATAGAGTATAGGACAAGAAGTGCGACTTAATAGAGCATTGATAAATAAAAGGAAAAGAATGGGTGACAGGACAGAGCCCTGAAGAATACCACTATTAATAGTTTTAGGAGAAGAACAGTGGCCATCTACAACCGCAGCTATAGATCGGCCAAAAAGGAAATTAGAGATGAAGGCACAGATAGAAGAATAGAAACCAAAGGAGGGCATTTTGGAAATTAAAGATTTGTGCCAGATTCTATCAAAAGCTTTTGATATGTCTGTCGCAATAGCTCTTGATTAGAAAACTTTAGAAAGGCAAGAAATCATAGCAATTGTACGATAGTTGGAGGGTTCAGAGTGATCACCCTTTTATGGGACAGGGTGAATGAAGGCGAACTTGCAGCAGGAAGGAAAAGTACCAGATGAAAGGCAAATACGAAAGAATTTGCTCAGGCAAGGTTTCAGCACAGAAGAACAGTTCTTGAGAACAACAGGAGGGACACCATCAGGACTGTATATGTATCTTCCTAAATTGAATCCAGCTATGTCAGAAAGAACATTTTTGGAGTAGAGTCTAATTTCAGACATAATTAAGTCAGAGGGAAAAGGAGATGGAGAAACAACACCGGACAAATAAAACAAATAAAAAACATAAAATAAAAATTAAAATAATTTTTTATCCTGAATTATTTTCGTTTTGGATATTTTTTCTTATATTTTTATACTGACTTTATATTAATTTTATATCAATTTTATATTAACTTGGAATGTATTCGGAAAGTTCACCGGTCTAAAATATTAAATTTGAATTTAATTTTCTTATTTTAACGGTTTAATTTCAGTAATTTCGACTTCAAGATGAACACTAATTCTTCATAAAACTTATCAGAACTGTCTTGATAAAGACCGAAAAGGATTCGCAATTTGAGCGAAAAATAATGTAACATTAACGAATTTTTTTCTAGGATTCGTGCAAACAATTTCAAACCTATTAATAGTGAAACAAATAATTGCTTTACCGGAAGTAGTCAACGTCCAAATATAATTTGTTCTTAAACTACTAACCTCCTTGGGGAAATTTAAACTTGCCTTAAGACAGCTTCCCTCCTTGGTTTGACGTATAAAAATGATTGGAACACTCGTCTCTATGGATTTTCGTGGGCAGAAAGTCATAATTCACGTCCCTCCGTGCTGTACAATTTTTGCGTTTTTTAAACTACTCACTTAATTATATGCTGTTATTAATTTTCATTTCATTCACATTTTTTAGAGAGAATTTTTAAGAAATTGTTTTTGGATCTTTTCCTTTATAGTATCCCCATTGACAATTGATTAGTTTAAGTCGTGATAGTTTCGTTAAAACTAACGAAAATATCACGACTTAACCTACCCACTGATTGCTGTGTTATATAACGGGTGTGTCGTAATAAAGGGCACATTTTGAAAAGGCTATAAAATCAACATTTGTCATTTAATTTTAATAAAACTTCTACACAATAAAACATATGTATTTATCTATATGCAAACAAGTTTTCAGACTAAAATATCAAGTAATTCAAATTCTATCAACATTTAACGAAAGAGTATGATTTTTCTACTTAACATGCAAAAATTATTAAACCTTTTTAATATTTTTTTATAAAAATAAATTTTAACGTAAAATTCACCTGAAATTATTAAAAAATTGTTCGAAATGCTTTCCTTCCATTTCAATAACTTTTTTATTCTTGGCCAGAATTCATCTATGGCTCAATTTACTTGTTCCTGTGGAAGCTCTTCCCATTTTTGAATGATGATCTCGCGTAAATGAGCGACATTTTTTATCCTCGTCCTGTAGACTCGCTCTGCTAAGTTCTCCCATATTCCGGCCAAGAATAAAAAAAGTTATTGAAATGGAAGGAAAGCATTTCGAACAATTTTTTTAATAATTTCAGGTAAATTTTACGTGAAAAATTATTTTTGTAAAAAATATTAAAAAGGTTTAATAATTTTTACATGTTAAGTAGAAAAATCATACTCTTTCGTTAAATGCTGATAGAATTTGAATTATTTGAAATTTTAGTCTGAAAACTTTTCTTCTTCTTCTTCCGCAGCTTATTATCCCATCTTTACATGGGGTCGCTGTTTTTGGTTCGTCTTCTCCACTCTCCTCTGTCGTATACCGCGTCCTCCTCCAAGTCCTTCTCCCTGATGTCCGCCACCACACAGTCCCTCCATCTCGTCTTCGGTCTTCCTCTTCTTCTCCGTCCCGGCAACTCCATCTCCAGCACTCTGCGCCCCACATACTCCTCCTCTCTTCTCCTGACGTGTCCATACCACCTCAGCCTGGCCTCCTTATATGCTCATTTCTGACCCTATCCCTCCTCGTCACTCCACACATCCATCTTAACATCTTCATTTCAGCCACATCGATTTTTCTTTCATTGCTCTTCTTCATTGGCACAGTCTCCATTCCATACAACATTGCCTGCCTCACCACTGTTTTGAATACCTTTCCCTTCAGTTTCACTGGGACCCTCTTATCACAGAGCACCCCTGATACGTCTCTCCAGTTCTTCCACCCCGACTGTATTCTACAGTTTATCTCTCTCTCTGCTCCCCCCTCTGCATCCACTGTTGACCCAAGTATTTAAAATACTCCACCGTCTTAACACGCTCTCCACTCAATGTCACTTCCCCTCCTCGGTCCTGCTGCACATCACATCTCATATATTCGGTCTTCTTTCGGCTAATTCTCATCCCCCTACTTTCCAACGCCTCTCTCCAATTTTCCAACTGCTGCTCCACCTCCTCTTTCGTCTCCCCACTCAACACAACATCGTCTGCATACATCATGCACCTCGGCGCCTCCCCTCTAATCCTGTCCGTCAACACATCGAATACCACATTGAAAAGGAAGGGGCTCAAAGCTGATCCTTGGTGCAGACCAACTTCCACCCCAAAGCTCTCTGACACACCCACACTACTCCTCACCTTAGTTGTTACTCCCCTGTACATCCCCTTGATCAGTTTAACATACTTCTCCGGTACCATCTTTTCCCTTAAGCATCTCCAAACTTTCTGCCGTGGTATCCTATCATATGCCTTCTCCAAGTCAATAAAAACCATGTGCAACCCCTTCTGCCCCTCTCTGTACCTCTCTGCCAACTGTTTCAATGCAAAAACTGCATCTGTCGTTCTCCTTCCCGGCATAAATCCAAACTGTTCCACTGACACTTCCGCTTCGTCTCTCAACCTACTCTCCACTATTCGCTCCCATATCTTCGCTCCTGGTCAAACAACTTCTGCATTAGATCCCACACCAGATCCACCCCCTCATCTCCCAGTGCCTTCCATGCCTCAGCTGGTATCTCGTCTGGGCCAGTCGCTTTGTTGTTTTTCATCCTATTCAGAGCACTAGTCACTTCCATCCACCCCACTTGTTCTGTCATAACTACATTTGGTAATCCATCCTCATAGAAAGATCTTGGGTTTTCTTTATTTAATAATTCCTCAAAATATTCCTTCCATCTATCCTTTATCTCTTCATCTCTTTGCAGCACCGCCCCCTCCCTTCCCTTAATTTGTTTTACCTGTGTAAAGTCTTTTGTCGCTCTATTTCTGCTCTTAGCCAATCTGTATATCTTCTTTTGTCCTTCACGATCCTCTAAATCCTCATACATCTGAAAACTTGTTTGCATATAGATAAATACATATGTTTTATTGTGTAGAAGTTTTATTAAAATTAAATGACAAATCTTGATTTTATAGCTTTTTAATACCCTTTTTTTATGGCACACCCATATATATATATAACAAAACAATCATCTTTAAAATAAACTTAGAGACCTGGACAAAACTCATTTAATGTCCTTCGTCATTTATAAATAAAAAACTAGTGAAATGTGTGCAGAGACAAACCAAGTAACGATTTCAGAACTGTTGTGTGGACTGTGGATGCGGCAACGGATCACGCATATTTCCAAGAAAGACCACTTATCAGCCATTTGGAACCAATAAAGATCATGAGGACACAGTCGTTAACCCAATCAACAGTTCTCAGAAACACAAGAGAACACACACACACACACGCACACACACACACACACACATATATATATATATATATATATATATACACACACACACACACATATATATATATATATATATATATATATATATGTGTGTGTGTGGGTGTGTGGGTGTGTGTGTGTGTGTGTGTGGGTGTTCTCTTGTGTTTCTAGGAACTGTTGATTGGGTTAACGACTGTGTCCTCATAATCTTTATTGGTTCCAAATGGTTGATGAGTGATCTTTCTTGGAAAATGAGTGATCCGTTGCCGCATCCACACAACAATTCTCGTGTGTGTGTGTGTGTGTGTGTGTGTGTGTGTGTGTGTGTGTGTGTGTGTGTAACTGTTATTATTATAGGCAATGTACTATTTTCGTTGAAACTTCTTTTAATGTGTATACTGCATATATTTTTCTTACCTGTTATTATTTCTGTTACCGTATTACCCTAATCTTCACATCATGGTCAAGAACTTCAAATACTTTCAATACTATAAATAAAAATACTGAATCTGAAAACGTAGTCAACTCCGACTGTATCTCAGTATACAACTTTTTAAACGAGAAATATAACAATGGAAACGTGTCTTTCCTAAACTTACACATTCGCAGTCTCCCAAACTACTTTGATGAATCGACAGATGATCTCAAGTTATTTACAACATAAATTCATTTCTATTATATTAACTGAAACCTGTTTAATGATAATAAGATCTCGTTTAACATCCCAGAGTACACAAGCTACCATCTATGTAGGGCTAACAAAATGAGAGGAGGTGTAAATATATTTGTAGACTTAGACTACCGGAGTAAAAGTATCAAAGAACTGACAAGTACAAACAATACTTCAGAAACACTCGCGACTGAAATGTATATTCATAACATCCAATATTCAATTTTAGGCATCTATCGACCACCAGCTGGTAACGTACCAATTTTTATTACGAGTGTCGATAGACTTCTAACTTCCAATCATATCAGTAACGATTGCGTCATCGCGAGAAACTCAAATATTGATCTCGCAAAATAACATTAAAATAATAACGCAAACTTTCTCCACAACAGCATGACTGCGGGTGGTTTTGAATTATCAATTATAAAGCAAACTGTGGCGTTAGAAATTCGACTCTGCTGGCTCGAACCACCCAGCACCTTTTCACGTTTCTGGGTTCGCGATAGTCAAGAGACTGGGCAAAGATGTAGTCTCCTCTGGTATCTAGGAATGCCTCTCTTGTCAGTGGTTTATTTCCAGGAGATTATTCAGGTCCGACTCGCACGTTAACTGTAAAGGACTTCCCCCAGTTCAGGTGTCTATGGAAAAATATATAAATTAGTATCCAATGAAATTGCAATACCCATCAGTAAACTAACGAATGAATCAGTAACACCAGGTACATTCCCTAACAGTCTGAAAGAAACCGTATTTAACTCATGAAATCCAAACATTCCATCTAATTATTGCCCCCCAGCTTTAAATAAAGTATTTGAAAAAATCCTATACAATAAACTCACTAAATTTTTAATGAAATAAGATATTCTAACTACAACACAATTTGGGTTTGGAGGTGGGCATACAACTGAAAATGCCATAAACATTCTATTTGAAAATGTGTATCAGAACCTAAACAGCAAAAAACACACTGTCTTGGTCTTCCTCGACTTGTCAAAAGCCTCTGATACACTTCCGCTTGAAATCTTATTGAATAAACTTCACATATACGAAATAAGAGGAAATACCCTCGATTGGTTCAAATCGTATTTGTCAAATCGTCATCAGTACGTGAGATTAAGACATAATTTATCCGATAACTAGTGGGGTTCCTCAAAGATCTATTCTTGGTCCATTACTATTTTTGATTCACGTCAACGATTTTCACCTCTTACCCACATTAAATTGCGTGCAATATGCAGATGATACCACACTTACTTCTTACCCATTATAATTTAGACTTTCTGATAAATGAAACGAACAGGGAATTAGAAAATGTGTATAAAAGTATGTGTGTTAATAAACTTTTATTGAACCTGACAAAGTCATCTTATATGATTAGTACCACAAACCATACAAATACAAACTATCAAATAAAAATTGGGAATACTACTCTTGCAAGGGCGAATGAGATGAAAATGTTTGACATTAATTTAGACGAAAAACTAAATTTCAAAAGTCATGTACAACATATCAATTCCAAAATATCAAGATTTTTCTTCATATTATTTAAACTAAAAAAGACTTCCTCAAAACGTACTCTTTATCCTGTATTATTCCTTCATCCACTCACATTTATTGTATTGCATTACAACATGGGGTAGGACAAAGAAATATATAAAACATCCTTTGGAAGTAATTCATAAAAAATGTCTGCGAACTCTCTCGAATAATGAGAACAGACAAAGTTACACTTCCTCTTTGTTTAAGGAACTAAATATTTTTAAAACTAAATGACTTGTACAAACTTAGTATTGCTGTCAGTATGTTCAAAGTTATCAATATAATCAACATATGTCACCCGTTCAAAGAGCAATCACCCCCGATCAAATCCACCATCATTATAACACCAGCCTGCCCAGGGAGTTTATACGCAAACCAAACAATACAATGGAAACTGCAGGAAATGCACCCTCTTTCAAAGGATCAGATATATGGAATGCAATTCCCATAAATATCACTAAATGTGTTTCGCAAATCACTAAAGAAATACTTCATTATTTCCATTTTATAATTAACTATCTAAAATGTGCACATTTCATTAAGCACATTTAATTCTATAATTTATCCTTTTTTTTATTTATTTTTATTAAACATCATTTACTTTCTGCTAAATTGGTTGTTTTATTTAAAATTATGTAAAATTTTGTAAATTATCATCTTGCGTTTATTGTTATTACTATTACAGGGCTATTTAAATTGATTCATCCGATTTCAACTGAGAATACTTCCGTACCTATCAACCGTGCATCAACTGGGCATACACCACATGAAAGAGGAAATCTTTAAGTTTTACAAGATCACCGCGAGAGGGCTCCAAAGTCACGCCGTGGCCTAGCCTAGCAACAAACAGTCAGTGTGAAAATGGCGTCCGCACAGCAGAAGGCGTTTTGTGTGTTGCAGTTTTCGAGCTGTAAATCGGTAGTCACAGTGCAGCGTGAGTTTCGTCGACGTTACAGAACAGATCCACCGGGTGCTCAGAGCATCCGTCGGTGGTATCGGCAGTTCGAGGCATTGTTACTGCCGTAGTCAGTGACAACGGACATGCTGGAGCGAGTATGGGAGGAATTCGACTATCGTGTCGACGTTGCTCGTGTAACTAGGGGAAGTCACATAGAGCATCTATGAGGTGAGAGACAAAATTTGGACAGTTTTTCTTTTGGTTGATGTATCACAAATCACTCTGTATTTGTAACATTAAAAAATATTCTCATTTGAAATCAGGTGAATCTTTTTTAATATCCCTGTATTATTATTATTATTATTTGTTAATACTATTACTTTTACTTGCCATTTTCACTTAAGTAATAAATAAATTCAATCCCATTAATTTTGCCTAAAAAGCTTCCAAGCTTCCAACGGCACATTCAGATTAAAATACTGTGAATATACTATTGCCATATCAAGTATCTGAATTGTGCAGAAACATATTGAAAATTATTGTAAAACTCTACCACTTGTATTCTTTTCTGAATAATGATTTTGTTTGCCTGTTTGTTTGTTTGTTTGTTTGTTTTGTTTGTTTGTTAATATGAACTCCTAAACAGTGGGTTGTCACAATAATTCACACGGTAGTATTTAGATGGTAACATTTTCATTCCATAAACAACCCAGCTAAAAATGTCCTAAGCCAGTCTGAGAAATGGGGACGGGTCTCTTCTACACCTCCTTCAGCTTCCTAATCATTTTACGTAAACTAGTATAGCTAATATAAGTAATTTTTGAGGCCCATTATCGCCTGAAGAACCTCATTCAATACTCTAATAAGTATTTTTTGTTAAATATCTCTTCAAAGCATTATCCCAAAACAAACATCAATTTCAATTTTGGATCCAGGATTAGCTCAGTATTCAAACTTCTAATTGAAGATCCAATTTACTTCACAATTTTGCAATTATCATTTTTCTTTTACAATCCAATTTAGCAATCCCGGTTATTTATACTGAAGGTTTGAAGAAGCAAAAGTTTTTGCTCTTAATACTTTTACGCACAAATAAATGTTTCTTCTTCATGGACAAGACTGTTAATATATTGAGACAGATTGAAATTATATCTTCATCGCATATTTATACTTTAACTTGAAAATTACACATGTCACTGTTCAAAAATTTTTTAATTTTTTTTTTTTTTTTGATTTTGTTAAATAGAAACGGAATATTCATCTGGGGATTTAAAATTACCAAATATCTCTTTATATTTATCTGGGGACCCATCCTTCCCTCTTCCTTCTCACGAAGAGCGGCAAAGCCTTGGACGTGGGCGCCGCGCCTGCCCGGGTCGCCCAAGTAAGCTCGTGTGGATGTATGAAATTTAAGGGGAATAAATGATGAGGAAAAGAGAGCAGAAGTAGTGGTGTCCATGAATGTAAGGTTTGATGTTCTCGGGATGTGTGAAACAAAGATGAAAGAGAATTAAGTGCGTAAATGGGAGGATGTCAGGTGTGTGTGAGCGGGTGTGAGTAAGCGGACAAGAGGAAAAGAATGTGTGAGACTGCTGATGAATGATGTATGGTATGAAGCGATGAGAGACTTCTTGTGTCATTTTCCGGATTGTGGGTGTGAAATTCAAGTTTGCAGGAGTGAATGTGTGGTAGTAGTTGGATATGCGTCGTGTGATGATTTGTGCGAGGATTATTTGGAAAACTTCTGGAGAGAGTTTGATAATGTGATTGTCAGGTGCCTGAATGTTAGAGAATGTTTGTGATAGGAGACATGAATGAGAAAGGTGGTATGGGTCCGGAAGAGGAGGTGATGGGGAAGCATGGTGTATCAGAAGTGAGTGATAATGGGTGTCGTTTGAAAGAGTTTTCGCAATGAGAGAAAGCTATGTGTACGTTTCCTTCCTCCTGGAAGTTCGCTTTCATTCAGCTTATCCCCAAAAAAGGTGACCGCTCTTAACCCTCCAACTATCATCCAATTGCTTTGATTTCTTGCATTTCTATGAATCTATCCTTAATAGGAAGATTCTTAAACATTTCTCTTCTCACAATCTTCTTTCAGATCGTCAGTATGGATTCCATAAGGGATGCTCTACTGGCAATCTTGCATATCTCTCTGACTCTTGGTCTTCCTCCTTTCGGGATTTCCTGTCCATTCATATGCCAATGATTCCCCTATTCACTTCTTTACCCGCTTCACAAAGCGTCCCTCTCAACACTCACTCCATACTTCGCGTGGGACGGCTATGATGTACCTGACCTCTGATCTTTCTACTATCTCTGATTTAGGACAGAGAAAACCCAGTGGCTTTCAATGCCTCAAAAACTCAGTTTCTTCATCACAATCTTCCACATGACTATTCCCTTACCTTCAATAATACACAACTCAATCCTTCCTCTTCTCTTAACATTTTTGACTTTTCCTTTTCTTGTGATTTTTCCTGGAAAGATACACAGACGGTCTTTCTAAAACGGCTTCTAAAAGGTTAGGTGTGCTGTACCGGCTCCATAGTTTCTTCACTTCCACCCAGTTGCTGTCTCTGTACAGGGTTCTTGTGCGCCAGAGTACGCTTCTCACGTGTGTGGTGGCTCAACCCACACATCTCTACTTGCCCAGATGGAATTAAAGGCTTTCCGTCTCATCAATTCCCCACCTCTTACTCACTGTTTTCAATCCCTCTGTTTTCCCAGCAATGTTGCCTCGCTCTCTCTTTACTATCGCTATTATAACGGACTCTGCTCTTCTGAACTCTCTCACTGCATGCCTCCTCCTTTAAGGAGAACACGCAGTACCAAACTTTCGACACTTTCTCATTCCTTTTCCGTCAAACTCTCTAACTCAAGTGTTAATCGGTATTTTCACTCTTTCATCTACTCAACTGATTATCTCTGGAACAATCTTCCTCTGTCCATCTTTCCCCTTGTCTATGATCTCCAATCTTTTAAATGAAGAATGTGCAGGCATCTCGAAAACCTTGAAAAATTTTGGCTCTCTTCTTCCTCTATGATGAGGTCGTTTTTGCGGACATTCGACCTTGGCCCCTCGTTCCTGCATAAAGAATAAATCCACATTGGAAAATAAACTCATTCTAACGTTCTTTCGTACGTTGCTGTACTTATATTAATTACAATTCCGCTCTTAATTAAAACAACTGGAATTAACGTAGTTTTTAATTAAAAAATGTGATTAAACCTCCCCCAAAGGAAAACATCCAAAAAAATACAATTGGGTGCGTACTCTATCGGATGTAAACACTGTGATTTATTATATAGAGGACACAAACTGATATAAATTTAGATGGCGCAGTAAAGCAGTACAAATATATTTGTTTAATCGTATGTTTAGATATAATCATAGCATTATTTTGGAAAATTGAAAACTTTTGCTAAAAAATAAGGAATATTATTCTAGAATATTTCTTCGTTTGGTCCGTATACAACTTTAATAATATACAGAAATTTATAAAATGGACCATATCTTGTTACAGTATCTTGTTACAGTATCTTGTTACAGTATTTTTTCACTTAATAAGCCCTTGTTAATCCTTTTTATCTCTTTTTACCTGTGTTATATATATATATATTCCTTCCTTTTTCTTTTTTGTATGGAATCAGTTTATTTTTCATATACAGGGTGTTCGGAAAGTCACTGTGCACTTATATAATCGGGAAGTGCACAGTGACTTTCCGAACACCCTGTATATATACACAGTGTAAATAAAAGAGTAAAATCAATGTATAAATTATAATAGTTGATCAAATAATAGGATTATTTTGTATTTTATTGTTAGACCATTTTGGCTACATTTTAATATATAGCTCACTTATTCACACTCAGAAAATGTATGATATTCAAAATCATACTTTTATCACGTCTAATATATTAGTATTTAATGAAGTTTTAAACGTAAATACAAAATAACTTTATCACGTTCGCCTTTAAAGGGTCAACAGATTTTTAAGAGACAAGGAAAATAGAGGTCAATATAAAGGAAATGAAACCAGGTTAGTTGCTTTATGTAAATTCGAGCGTTGAGAATTTTATATCTATATACAGGGTGTCCCAGAAGTTTGGATTCATAGGGAAAATAGACATTATATTTTTAAAGTGAAACAAATACTTTTCTAATGCTAGTTTTACATATTTCAGGAAAAAAAATACCTTGATGGCTCAGTATACCAATGAAGAGAAGGTGGAACTGGTATTGCTACATCTTTCCCGAAAAAGCCAAAGGGAGGTATGTTCGTGAAATAACTGACATGCCTCCCTCTGGCTTTTTCCGGAAATATGTAGCAATACCAGTTCCATCTTTTCTTGATTGGTATACTGAACCATCAGGGTATTTTCTTTCTTAAAATATGTAAAACTGACATTAGAAATATGTTTGTTTCACTTTAAAAATATAATGTCTATTTTCCCTATGAGTCCAGACTCCTGGGACACCCTGTATATTCCACAATTTTCATGGAGAGGTGACTTATAATTTACGTGAAATATATTGTTAATAAGCAGAAATACCTTTGATTTTATTTGAATGGAGAATTATAACTTAAGATTTCGAAACGAAGCAGCATTTCCCAACTTACTACTTTTAAATACAAGATCAACAGCGTCACTAACGTTTTTTGAAATATACGATACAAGTGGCAACCCTCTTTGGGCAGGAGGAGAGGTATAAATTATTGCTGGGGCTTTCATTATCAATTCATACGTGGCCTATTTCTGAAACACTGTTGGCGGTTCCGCATTACTATTTCAAAATTAATAATTACTGTACCATTGTGGGAAGATCACAAATAGAGGAAGGATTTTACCGGGCTGAGAAACATAGAAATGTTACCCACTGTATTTGCAAAAGAACGTGTACTATCTGAAACAACTGTGTGTAAGTGGATTAAAAGATGGGAGGAAGATCATCATAGATTAGGGGCGCCACGAAAAACGAGCCTCATTGTATATCTAGAAATAAGCAGTGTCATGACAGAATCCATTCACGATCGCTGTAGCCTCATAGAATAATTTACAGTTGGTCGTTTCTGCGAGAACAGTAAGAAAGTGGCTACGTGAGCAAAGGATTTACCACAGAGTTCCAACCGTTAATTCTTTAACGTAGGAGTTTTTGTAGGGTTAAGTCTGATTTGAAACTTATTTGAAACGGTACATATTCACCCCAGAGATCGATAAGGGACTAAAGAAATTCTAACAGAGAGACACTGCGAAAATGTAAACAGTGTGTAAATGGGGGCATAGACTCCTGAACTACAACTTATATCATCGGCTGGAAAAATATTACCTTCACAAGTCACTATCGGGTTCACTGCTAGCAAACTAAACTATATCCCTTATGACCACAAAAATATCTACGAAGAGACGCGAAGTGGCAACACGACACATAATGTGGACATGAGGATGTATTAATTTGCACGGTGTTGGAGAATTAACACCAATCACTTGCAGATTCATCCGCAGAGAAGCATATGAAATTCCTCGAAGAAGTTATGTTACCATCAATACGTGTATTGGCCTTATCCAAAAACTATTATTTACATGTATGGCACGTGCCCCATCCCATCCATGCCTCTCACATGGTCAAGACTTGGTTTCAGAAACAACACAATATCGAACTTCATAACTATCCCATTGCAGTAAAGATTGTGACTTGAACCTTATAGAAAACATTTGAGCAAATATAGCGAATCTGTAGGGACCTTCCCAAGAACGGACGTCGCATGCAAGACCTGTTACAGCACTCATTTAGAGGATATCAAAGGCTAAGAAGACCCCACTTTGTAACCAAGCGCATAGAATCAGTTCCGACCCGACTGCAGGGCGTTATAAACGCAGGGAAAGGGTAAGCAAAATATTAATGACAATATTCTGTATATTACTTTCACTGAGGGTTGGCAGTTCTCCGGCTCCGAAACTAGGTACCAGCTACGAAGCCCAGAACTGGAATGAAACAGGTTAATTTTCTTAAATGTATTCTGAAGCCAGAACTATAAGCTTCTGGAGCTGCTTCACTCGGGAAGTCAATATACACCGACTGCCAAAAAAAAGGGTTCACTTTAAAAACATCGATGGAATCAACATTTTTCAAACAATCAGTATGAAACTTATACCCGTAAAAGATACATAAAACATCTACCTGTAAACCAAATTTCAGTTCGAAGGTATGAAAACTAACGATTTATTAAATATTTCTCTAATAATACTACAACTGATGCTCGACAAACTAATCAAGAATCCTTTATTTCATTTTCACTTTTGTAAATTCTAATATACGATTTCTTTTTGCAGGGTTATAAAATATAGTGAATATGCCATTTTCAGAGGGAGATAAGATTATAATTTAGCATTAGAAAAGGGATATGGACGAACGAAACTACTCTCCGAATTCCCAACAAAGGATGGACTCTTGGTGGTTTGGGAAAGCTTCTAAAGAAAATTGATGAGACTGGGGATATCAAAAGAAGAGAGGGAAGTGGGCGGCCAAAAACTGTTCGCATACAAGACAATATTGACGACGTCGAAGAACGTATATTAAGTTAGGAAAAACAGCCAGGAACCCATATGACACCAGCTTGCATATCAAAAGAGCTACAATTATCAGAAACCAGTGTGAGACGCATAATTAGACAAGGTCTTCAACTAAAACCTTTCAAAAGAGTGCACGGGCAAAAGATTACTCAAACTGATGAGCAGAAACGAGTTCAAAGATCAAAACAAATCTTACGGCGAGTAACATGTGATAAACTTTCAAAGGCTTTTTTCACTGATGAAAAGAGACTCACTGTGGAGCCACCTCGGAACAGTCAAAATGACAGAGTTTACTCACACATCCAATGTAAGAATGAAATACCTGATAGCAGACTTTTTGCAACCAGATGTTATTTCTCAGCTAGTGTCATGGTGTCAGTTGGCATATCAAAATTAGGAAAAACACCCATTCAATTTATTGAGCCTGGTGTAAAAGTCAATGCCGAGTATTATCGAAATACTCTGCTGCGAAACAGGCTTCCCGAAATGCAAAATCTGGCCAACGGTGGTTATTATCTTTTTTAGCAAGACGGAGCAACGTCCCATACAGCAATAGCAACTGTGGAATACTTAAAAACTAATGTCCCTCCCAGAATTACTTGAACCCCAAAATTAGCCACCTAACAGTCCTGACTTGAACACTGTTGACTATGGAATCTGGGAAAATTTGGCACACAGAGTTTACAGGGGCAGGGTGAGAAATGTTGATCACTTGCGTCAGCTTCTTGTGGAGAAGTGGAAAGAGATACCACAGAAGCAGATCGATCGAACCATTGATAAATTTCATCCAAGAATGAAGAAAATTGTTGAAACAGAAGGGAAACACAATGAACTATTTTTTAATAGGAATTCCAAAAGAGTAAAATGTTAATTTGATTTCTTTTGTAAACTTAAGATTGAAATTCTGTTTCGAAATTTAAAATCCTTTGGTTATTTTCATGGTTTTTTTTAATAGAGGCATTTCCTATATTTTATAAATCTTATAATGTATTTTATAACTAAAATGAGAGTAAAAATTTGATTACCAAAGTTTTACCGCCTTTGTGGACTCCCAGAATTCAAAACTGGAGCGATGTTCACCAACAAAATTTGTTGAACAAAAACAATCCTCATTAAATCATTAATTTTAAATATAATAATTTGAAAATTGGTGTACATATATACTCTTTACATAGTTTTGCTCTGTATGAGTTTCATTATGATTGGTTAATAAATGTTGATTTCATGGCTGTTTTTAGAGTGAACCCTTTTTTTTGGCAGACGGTGTTTATCTTACAGTAAGATTGTGAAACTAATGATTTCATGAAATCCCTGGAATTTTCAGTAATTTCGTGTAATTTATACCATGATACAAAATTGACAAAAAGTGGATTATCAACTTTTTGTCAATTTTGTATCATTGTAGATGGAGGTGGAGCTGTTGCTAAATAAAATAATCGGAGTTGGAGTGCCGATGAGGCGCTGCTCCAGAGCAAGGATTGCTGGAGCTGAGAGTGTTTAACAGCTCCGGAGCAAATCTGAAGTTGGCACTGAATCCTTGGAGTCATTCCGGAGCTCGGGCCATTGAACTCGGAGTACTACCAACCTACTTTCAATACGCTCTATATTTATAAACGTATCTATATGTCTACGACTTTGTTACAAAATAAAGCTAACCCTTCTCCCATTATCTTCATTATCTCTTCTATTGCGATTATTATTTGAGCTGATAAGAAAATAATGCAAGCGATTTTTTATAAAAGGAATTGATTATAATTGCTTCGAATTTGATATACATATGATAGACTGACTGGCGTTCCCTATGAAATACTAATTAATACTTTCGCGTCCTGGGATGTTTTACGATGTTAACCCTCCCGCACTCGAGTTAATGGCAGCATTTTCAAATCTTTCTTAATGTTATAAAAACAAAGACATTTCTCTATTTCCAAGGAGTAACTAGAAGGAAATCGAATCTCAACTTTTGAAGCGTGATCCTATCCCAGGCTTGAGAACTAATAAGCGAATGGCAAATGAATCGCTCTGATATTTAAAATCACTCTTTATGGCTAGCCTTTCAGCCCCGACCTTAAACACAGTCACAAAAGCCTTTCATCTCAAAGCGCGAAGGTGATTATTAGTGAGCAAAACCTGATTTTGAATATTATCCATTTTCTGGATGTAGGTCAGTGCAGTCAATAAATGTGTGGATTTTACTGACTGTGTTTTTAATGAACCAATTCAGGGCATTTATGGACTGCAATTCGTATGATGTAGTCAATGATGTAGTCAGAATTGGTGTTCAATACCGAGAATTGACTTCCCGGGATTTCTGGGAAATCCCAGTTCCCGTTTCCCGGGAAATAAAAGAAAAGTTACCCCGAAAATTCGGGAAATTAATACACTGAATCTTTAAAAGCAACACTTTACTTCTTATATAATTGATAATAATACAAAATTTAACTTTTTATTGTCAGTAAAACGTCGTAAATTCAGTCAATTGCTATCATAGAAAGTTCCTCAAATATTCAGTTAAAATTAAGTATATTTTTCCATTTAATTAAATCCATATTTTATAAGTGAAACAAATTACAAAATGATTATACAGGGTGTTCATAAAGTCACGAGAGTGAATATAGTAAAGTGTACATTCATATTCACTTGCGTGACTTTATGAACACCCTGTACTATAATAAATTAATAACCGACGCCCTTGCAACACCTCCACCTTCGCCTGTGGACTTTTGTGGACTTCTGTGGACTTTTTGTTCCTAAAATTCGAAACAGAATGGTAGATGAATCTTTAGACTCATTGGGTTTTTTAAAACGTTACTTTATGAAGAAGAAATTTTCTTAGAAAATCTTCTTATTGCAATTTGCAATGCTCTTCATGTTAATTAATTGCAGTAATTTGCTACATAATACATAATGCAAAAAGAAGTTTGCTTTGATAAGATCTCATTTTCGTTTTTTACTTTACTGCATTACTCTATGTTCAACCTTAGTTTTATATATATGTATTACAGACAACTCGCGAATCGTCATACTAATATGGCGGTCAAGGTATCCGGACGAAGCGAAAAGTGCGATGATATGGAGGCTCATTATAACTTAAAATACTGCACAGTGTACTTACCCTAAGACTTGACATGTACACTAATTAAGGTGTACATAATTATGAACGAGAGCGTATGTAACGCAAGCTAAGTGAAACATCGTTTGGATCATCTTTACGACTAGAAGGATATTTGCCTTATAAAGTTACGTTACTCTAAACCAGGGGTTCTCAACCCACTTACTTCCATTACTCACCTGAAGCATTGGCGCTCACCCCGTTACCCCTAATGAGGCGTAACTTAACCAAAAGTTAAAGAAGTAGTTTATAATCATACAATTGTCTTTAAACACCACCCTGGATATCCCAAATTACCCATTTGGGGGTAATTACCCACCGGTTGAGAACCCCTACTCTGAACACCAGGTGTCTTCCGGCTGGATTTAATAAGTGAATGTCATGACCAAGAACGGAGGTCATGATCGAATACTTAACATCTAAATTTAACACTAAATCTCTAAAAGACGGGAAAATCGATGATGCGTCGGTGATTGATGTACGATGATTCAAAGGTTATAAAGGGGGTTAATACGAAGAAGCGGATGTACGACAAATGAAGTACGACAATTCGCGAGTTGTCTGTATGTTGTGGTTTTCAAGTAAAGTAAATAACAGTTGTAATTATGTTTACATAATTCTACTATTGTTGTTTTCCCGGTTACCGGAGTATTCCCAGGAGCGGGTTTCTTGTTTCCCGTTTCCAGGTATTTGGAATATCTTTTCCCATTCTTAAGCGTTAGTCAAAATATATTTAATAATTAAATACAAGGTAATTATATTATTATTAATATATTACACACTAATATTACTGTTATTGTATATTACATCGAAGTCCCATATTGTCCCATACTAAAACTAAGGGACAAGACCTTTCCTTTATTGTATATTACATCGAAGTCCCATATTGTCCCATACTAAAACTAAGGGACAAGACCTTTCCTTTATTGTATATTACATCGAAGTCCCATATTGTCCCATACTAAAACTAAGGGACAAGACCTTTCCTTTATTGTATATTACATCGAAGTCCCATATTGTCCCATACTAAAACTAAGGGACAAGACTTTTCCTGTCGTATTATGCTCTTGAGACCCTGCCCCACAGGGACTGAGGTGGTCAAAGGATCATATCTCATTTAGTGCTGCTCGTGTTACTGTACTCCATCACCCCGAGTTCAGGGGCCAAC